>JADFUC010000606.1:0-72109 GCA_019722365.1 Lithospermum erythrorhizon | reverse complement strand
CCCACCCAACACATTCACGAAAGTAATTAATCTACACCCGCAGCAATACTCACCTATCTAACAATAATAAATTTGCCTAGCTAACTAAGTGCCGTTTTCCACGCTTCCACGCCTAATCACAAACATCCGCAAAATATAATTACTATTTACTACCATCGTGAACCCCATTTTAGTATTCACTTAAACAATTCCATTTAGAGTTTAGTTAACACCACTCAACTTAAAATTTTGTCCTAACCCTTAACACACATTTTGTTTTTAACTATTCAACTTTCAACTAATTCTTCATCAACTTAACAATCTTTACGGAAAAGATTACTACGCGCTTAACCGATTTCATTGTGTCAACGAATTTCAACCATCCCATCCTCACATACAATCGGCCCTCCCTCATCTCAAATCCTTACACTTTTAAACAATTTCTAATCAATCTAATACCACTCCCCTGAACTAATTTTTACCCATTTATAACAATCTTAATACCAAAACTCAAATACTACTCAACTTACACAAACCTACTTCAACATATTCTCTTCCAATCAACATAAAAATCAACACTTCTACTCCCAAAACAACTATGTTAAAGTCCACACCATTACAATCTAAAAGGAAATTGAAAGTCATCAAAGTTAACTTCATAACTTCGAAATATAACGTAGTTTCAAGCTTTCTACTCAAAGAGTGAGGACGAATGGTAAGATGATAAACCAACTTTTGAACCTCGAGCAACAAAGAAGTGGATTTAAAACGGAGGAACAAATTTTTCCTTTCTGCTTTGGTTCGCCAACCCTTAAATTGGGAAGCGGGGGTTTCACAGCTATACTAGTTAAGGACAATGATGTTTGTGAGATATTTAGAGGGAAAAGTTAAGTTCATTTGGTTGTGTGTCAGTTTTCTCCACTTTTTGTCATCAAATTTTAATGAAAACGACAAATATGTTATTATCCGCGACATAAACCATTACCATTTAATACTAGTCTCAAGTATATTTCCATTTTATTCCGAAAGTATTTATACTATCTCCGGGTCCCACCACCAAACGATACATATAATATATCGCTTAGACGTAATAGGTTATTTCATGTCCTAATACATTGTTTGGAATACCACATTAATTCTTGATGTCATTTACATTTCCGCCTATTTTCACTTAATTAATTGTTGCACAACCTCGTCTGCATGAATATTACCGTATTAGTATACTAGTTGCTCGTGGATTATTTCAGGAGAAATCAAAATTTCAAGTTAATAAAGGAAAATACAACTAATCGGTCGGTCAGTAAGACATTTCGGGTATTTAGAATTTTAAAGTTGTAATCGGACGGTAATGATATTAGTTGGGTGTGTAATATAATTTGGAGTGTAGAAATGTTAATGTTTTGGAAGTTGGTTGTCGAGATGTTAAAACGGTATATCGATCAATTAAAATCTATCTGTTTCACCATATAAAGCTAATGGGCCAAATCCCATAAACCAAGCCCAAAAAGAGAAAGGATCGACTTCCTCTTTCTTTCTTCCTCACGCGAAACGCCCCCTTAAAATTTCTTTTCTTCGATTTCTCCTTCATATCGCAGTTTTGGACCTCAAATTGAGAGCTCCTCATCATCTCGATTCAAGGTAAAAAAGGTCGGATCTTTTGAGTATTTCGTGAGTTTCGTTGAGCTGAATTTTTGTGTTTTGATTTTGTCATACAATCGATTTTGGCTTTAAATTAGTCGTTTCGAAGCTAGTTAAGCTTTTGGATGAGTAATTCGTGGTGTTTTATGTGATGTTGACTTTTTGGGGATTTAGTTGACTTCTCGAAGCCAGGGGTTATTATTGCTTATAATTATTATCTGTGCTTAGATTATAGTATGTGAGACGATAATAATCGATTGGGTTGTCGTATAGTTGAGTTGACTTTTGAGTTGACTTTGCCGACTTTTCCTAAAATGTCGCTGGCAGTATAACATGTTATCGACCACAGATTGTTTCTGAGGTAGAAATTATGATTTATAAGTTGTCGAGGAATATATGCCAAATTAGTTTATTAGATTTCGAGTAGTAAACGGGCTTTGGGAATTTGAGGTTGTTAGAAATGGGTTTAATTATTGAAAAGCGATATTTTGGGTTGACTGAATAGTCAAATGCTATTTTGGGTGCTGAATCGACATGTGATTTAGCCTGATAAATAAAATTGTCATCAGATAATTAGCTCATCCGTATTTCAAATTATTAATTTGTAACCAAAATGGGTTGAAAAGTCAGGAATGGAATTAAGATAAGGATTAAAATTTGTTGTGAGTAGTAATTGTGGCTTTATGTTTCTTTCGATTAGACACCTATCGCGAGTGCACTTGATCGACAAGGACGCTCTTATCAAGTAACTGCGAGTACTTATTCACGGGCGCCACTTCACGCATTTACGTTAAATTGCGAACATGTCATCATGTATGATTACGTGAGAATGATATATATGTCATGTATGATACAGGAGAGATATATATGTCATCAGGTATTTAATACGTGTGATTCATTTGCTTGTTTACGATATGATCACAGGATTATATTTCAAAATAGATTTGCTTCGAGGTAAGTACGCTTGAACTCCTGAACTTACTTGTGTTCGTGGCCTTGTCGGCACTTTTTATATTTTCTGCGGGTCTGCCGGCATTTTCGCTTCGTGCCTCGTCGGCACTTCAGATTTGGCCTCGCTTCTACATTCTGCTGATTTTTATTGTGAGACGTTGGGTCAGGCGCTGGTTATGGGTCAAATAGAGAAGCAGTTGCCTGAGGCTGGGTTGAGCATGCGACTTTAAGGTGACTCGAGTATTAGGATACGACCCTATATTGGATGATTGTGGTTAAAAGTGGACTCTCCTTCGGCAGGATATATGACGCTTGGTCATCTTTATACTACGATATAAGAAATGTATGACTCTCATGATCACTTTGTCAGGTGTGCATTGTCGGCGCGGTCTTATAATTAAGTGTATAAGTGGCCACCTTATACTACGGTATAAGATGCATGAGTCTTTATGATCACTTAGCTGCATTGGCCGCGTGGTCTTACTAGTGTATAAGCGGCTTGGCCTATACTTCGGCATTTAGCCCTTATGATCACTTTGCCGTGTGCATTGTCGCCGTGGGCCTTATACTACGGTATATTACCTGGCACGGCATAAGAGTGGTGTTTATTAATGACGTCCATTCCTCAGTGTAATTTGACTGGCATATGCAATATTGTAGGTTGGTATAGTCATGAGATACGAGATGAGCGGTTTGATGACTAGAGTTATAGTCGTTTGTCGAAGTCTCTGAATTATTTTGGCACGGCGTGCCTTATCGGCATTACTGTATTATATCTCGGCCACGTTGTTTAAATTTTCTATGGTGTCGTATGATCTGCTTTATGACTCATTTATTGACAAGTGGATATCAAGGGCTGACATACCAGATGCCTCACTTTTAAAATTTTATGTGGAATTAGGCTTCTGCTAATTATTGATAATATTATCGTATTTTCTTTTTTGTGGATCTCTAGCTTCGTATTAATCGTTATACATCCTTTAAGATTAAAATTTAAGCCGTTAATGGTCAGATAACTTTTGAATAGTGGGAATTAGGTATAAAAATTTTAAACCAACGCTCATGCTAACTCTATGATGACGTTGATTTATATTTTTATATATAATGAAGTCGGAATCAAACGTGTTAGTATATAAGCAGATCTCACTACACGATACCACATTGCGCGAATAAGTTTCAGACTAAATGTTACCAGAGATAATTCCGTACTTTGCTATCTCTGACAAGATATACGCTTCAAATAGACAGATAATAAACTATTTGGAGGTTCTTATGATAAAGATTCGTACGCCATGTGAGGTGTATGATTATAATTGGGAGTAGCACTTTCCTAAGTGAACTAAAGACACCTATTGAAGCGCTAAATGTCGAATAGGGTAATGTTGAAGCCAGATATTATACTCCGGAATACCATACTGTGAAAAGATAATGAAATGGAAGATATCTCTTGCGACAGCATCATGAGTAGTTGGTTTCGACAAGGGTTATCGCAGTGAAGGGAAGCCATTATGAAAGATTATATCAAGGAAGTACGACAAATATAACTCTTGGCGATATACTTATATGCAAAGGACTCAATTACGCCATTGTATAATGCCGTTAACTGCGATGCCTGTGATTTACCGCTTTAGTCGACTCCTATTTCTACGGGCGGGATGCTTTCATGCCTATGTTATCATGGATGATCTGAGATGCATCGTCGGCATACGCACTGGGCTGAGGCGGCGACGGTGTCAAGACTTCAAATATACTTTCTTTATTTTCTTTCAGCTATTGCACGTAATAATTATCGTTGTCTCGAGTTGTAAAAACTTGTCGCTTGACGTGCTATTTTATATTATTACTTCTTCGCTTGTTGTGTTGTCGTTGTTCACCCGATTTGAAGTTGTATTATCAAGTTATCAATGCTAAACGAAGTCATTTTATCGCTATCCATCGCTGCACACTGCTTATTCGTGTGCCACGGCCTCCAACCTCGCATCTACTTGGATCGGTCGTTACATGCTGATATCGCATCCGCTGTTAGGAACTCACATTTCATCTTAAACTTAATTGTCACTAACGAAATAACCTATGATCATATAAATATCTCAAAGATTAAAGATAATTAATAAAGCACATTCAGGATGGACTCTCCTTCAATACCATCCATACATAGAATTCGATATCAACTGATCACATGGACAATATACATCAATAAATTATATAAATTAGAACTTTGCAAATACAAAGTCGTAGAACCACATATATATATATATATATTATGTTGTATGCTTTAACATAATGATTAGTAATGAATATGTGACAAGTCTTTGGTGACCTTACTTCTAAAAATCAATAATGAGGCATGACAAAATTCTTTCACCATTTAGCCGTTTGAAAAAAGTATACTTCGTATATTTCAATATATATTAACTTGTACCGGAGTCCCAATTGTTTCTTTAATTTCCCATGCAGCCTTACAAAAAGTGACCCTCATATTATAAAAAGTTTTGTCTAGATTTGCATACAAGTAAAGGCAAAAGCTGATGGCTAAATCTCTAGATCATGGGAAATTAGAATATCTTATTATCATTGATGCATGTTACCTAATTGGAATGTGACTTCTCCATTACAAAAGTTTTTTCCACTTCAATAATCTGGTAAAAATTTGTTTATCATTACTAGTATACATTATTGTCCCATTGAAAGGTGATTTTCATGCATACAAAAGTGTCAACCCCCTCTCCCCTCCTTGCTTTATTATGCGAGCATAGCTTCTATGCATACCAAGTAGATGATTCGTCGTGCTAGATAGATCTCCCTCTTTCTCTATTTTCGAATCCACTTTCATGTTAGGGCAACTAAAGGCAAATACCATTGAAGTTATTAGAAATATCTGGTTGGTGATTGGTGATAACAAGAGTTCCGGGAAAAGCGTCTTTCCAATTTCTTTACACCCATCCTTTTCTATTCTCAGCTGGAAAGGATAATTAAATTTGTATAAATATGAGTTTTCATTAAAACTCAAATTGAAATTAGATCAATTTCTAGCTGGGGCGGGGAAAGTACTACTATGGTGGAAGAAATTGATCGAAAATCTTAATTAACTTATAGATCCATTTGTAAGCTTCTACTATATATATATATTATTCGTCATGGGACATAGTCGTAACAATCATATTGAAAATTGACCTTCAATTGTTAATGCATGATTGACACTTAAACTATAATCATCATAATATATATATATATATATATATATATATATATATATATATATATATATATATATATATATATATATATATATTCATGAAAGCAAAGATTTTATTTATTTATATACCAAAAATAATAAACTCTTTGGAAAAATTTCCCACAAAGAAAATTTATCAAACTATTTCAGCCAATTATCGTATTTGCTCTACGTATGTTTAACACGCTTACGCATACTGATTTATGACGACTGAAATGGCCAGCCGTCTTGATGACATGCGGTTCCGGACATTGTTGGGACGAGGATTTGGTCTTTGACGCCGCATATGGTCCGAACCGCGCTTCATGTTCTCGATCTCGTGATAACAGAGGATTTATCTCGTCCGGTTTACATAGCGGGTCGAATCACAAATCCTCCAAAATGGCTTTTGATACTTTAGCCTGAATCACAAGGTGTTCGCAAACACCGGTTGTCAAGGTTTTAAACACTCCGACGATCAAGTTTAGTAACCTGATGTGAAAGAGTTTAGCTTGTGAAAAGAAAGAGTATTTGGTATCAAGTCAACTTACTGAGCCGCCTCGCCAAGCACCTTTATGGGGCTTGCTCAACGGGTTACTGGGTCGTCCGCTTTGGCCTATTCCATTTCCGATAATGATTATGCCTTTATTAAGGGTTCGTGTAATAATAGCATTAATTACCCCGTTAATGGTGCCTAATCGCCGCTGACACTTAACGGCTCTTCTTCTTCTACCGAGCTAGACAAATGCTCCTTCTCAATACGGGCTCTAGCATCGCGCCCACCTCGTGGGGTCCGCAGTCCATTTATTCGGTTCAAGCCCAATCAATCCTCGGGACTCCATCTCCGGATCGCCCCATTCAATTATAATGACATCATATGCCCCTGCACCGCCTAATTTTCAATGGATCGACCTGACACAAGGGTCTTTCGCCTAATACCAAACAGTCACGAATCTCCCTCGTAGTGTTCCGGGCATTTGGCCCCAAGAGCCGCTGTCAAGCTTCATATCTTCACCATCATTACATGCGATTTTTTAGGCGCCACCCCTATCTCTTCAATCACCTGCTTTAAATTTGAAAGATCCCGACGCTTCAGAATTTGACGCGATCACCCAAGATCTCCTCACTTCATTTCTTTCTTCTTCATCTTCTTCCCTGATATTTCTTTTTGCAACTTTTGCTTTCACTCATGGCACGTGCGGTTTTCTTTTTGCAACTTTTCCTTTCCTCACTTCATTTCTTTTCGCTCATTAGCCAGCTCATCATAGTATGATACCCGTGCGGTTTCTATGTGAATTTCTACCTGCAATGTGGCACTGGATCCATACACACCAAACTGAAAGGGAGTCTCATGATTAAGTTAAAGGTAGTCCGGAAGGACCATAACGCCTAGGGAGCCTTTGTCCTAATCGACTTTTCTCCAGAAATGCTTCTGGACACCTTGAAGATTACTTGTCTATCACTCCACCTCGCCTATCAAGTTTCGGTGGTACGACACGGAAGCTATTTGATGTTCTATACCCAGCCTCAAAGACAAAGTCTTCAACTCCCGGCCATGAATCAGGTCCCATTGCCGCTGATCAAGACCAAAATTCAATCGGGTGAAGATCTCCTTCTAAAATGGTCCACCCTCCTTATCTCGGCCGGAAGTAATAGCTTAGCTTCTACCCACTTCGAAAGTAGTCTAACGCGACGACTGCGTACCTCTTGCCCCCGGGTGTTCTCGAAGTCTCCACGACGCCAACGCCTAATCGATAGAAGTGGAACGGACACAACATGTCGATCATCTCACGGGGAAAGTCATGAGGATAACGCACGCCTCCGACAAAGCGGCCGCATTCTCGAACGTGATCTTGGACATCTTGAGCTACAGAAGGCCAAAATATCCCCGTCCGCAGATCCTTTCGAAGCTGTGACCTTACTATTAATAAGGACCGCCACACAAACCTCCATGCATTTCTTTAACCGCTACTATTCTCTTCTCGGCGATACATTTATCGTCCCCGGGAAGACCTCCCGACAGACCCCTGGCCAAGCAAGTGTGTACTCAACCTTTGCCTGATCTTGTTAGCCATCTGGGATCTTCCAGAGGGTTTCGAACTCAGAATTCTAAAGATATCCCCAGTACCAAGGCCTGCTTGCTCCTCACGCCCGGGGCATTGTTCATCACTTCCTTCATCCGAAGGTTTTTCGCCACCCACCGCACCTCGGGGCGGAGTCCTCAGACGTCCATACCCGCCGTGACCAAGGGACAACCTCGTCGCTTCCCGATTCTCTTTCCCCGCTGGACAAGTTCCATGTGACAGGATCAAAAAAGTTTGGTCAAACCGCGAACTCTCCGCAGATATCCTACCAGCCTTTCCTTTGTCTCATCAATTTTGAAATCGCCTTCACATACCCACTATAAACTCAGAACTGCTCTCGCACGGATGTGTCTCCGCCTCAAAGTATTTGCTAACGGTAATCCATCGCGTTAAGCTTCCTACTCAACCTCATTGCTTGTGGCCGCAAGGCTAATCGGCTACATACTGATCTGCGGCCCTCGGGGGACCATAGTAAGATTCCGGCCTCGAATCACCCTGCTGCTCGCACTATCCACATATAAGAATCCTCGTATTCCCTCGCTACTTCTCGCTAGCCTTCGACCACGTTGATCCACTCCGGCTCTTCCGCCGTTATATCTTCAAGCACTCTACTACGGTCGCCTGTACCGAGATTTGATGCTCAACCGCGGGCCCGTATCGTAGGCCCGAACTCGCCGCCCCTATGGCCCATTTGACTATTTTGTACGGAGCGATCGTTCTCCAAGATTTTCCGCAGCGTTGACTGCAATTGCCTTCACCGGGCGCGCCAAAATAAGGCTTCGATCATTCGTTGCTATACTCAAGGCAAAGACCGCCTTCTTTTCTGGCCAAAGGATACCCGGTCTTAGCTCCTCTAATCACTGGCCGGCATAATACACCGGCTGCTGCGACCTTTCTCCTTCTTTCTCGCGGTGACGCTTACTTGGCCGACCGAGACGCCTGTGTAGAACCGGCAGGACGCCCCCCGCCAGCTGGTCTCGCCAGAAGCCGCGGGACCGCAGTACGCTTCAACTCTCGAAAGCGAGTGCTTACACTCCGTCCACTCAGTCTGCCCCTTCTTTGCGGCCTCAAAGGCGGTGTCATATCACCGGCGGTAGAGTAAATCACCCGCAACGGCTCCTCCCTGCCAACCGCCGCACTGCCCCATGACTTTGCATGGCCCGCACCGCCGCTATCTGCCGTGATTAGGTTCACCCCTTTGGCCGATCACAGCCGGTGAATTTCCGGAGGTTACCTTAAAGACATACTTGTCGATTGAGCCTGTGTTGTGCCTCCTTGCAAGTTCTCAAAGCTTTCCCTGAGGTTGGCCTCATGGTCGGATGCTTTCCGACTCTTGATGAGCATGTCATCCACATAAATTTCCATGTTCCAACCAATCTGAGTGGAGAACACCATGTTGACCATCCTTCCGACATGTGGTTCAAGGCTCTTTCAAATTCCAAAAGCGCCATGACACTTTCTAGGAATGTATGCCATTCGTGATCTAACACAGCTTTTTCTACATCGTCTTCTCACCATGAATATCTAGCGGTATCCTCGGAAGGCATCCGTAAAGTCTACCACTCAGACCCGCCTCGACCGATCAATCTATCAATGTCAAGTGGTACACCTTTCTCTCAAGTGTGCCTGGCTGACAAGCCAGAAATCGGCGCACATCCGCCTGCATCCCATTAAAGCTGGGACTAATACTAAATTGGCAGTTACGCGGGAAAGAGTTCCCGTGATAGCATTTGCCCCCAAAGAACTTTCCTACCTCCGCGGGACGCCTCTCCTTTTTTTTTTTTTTTTTTTTTTTTTTTTTTAGGAGAAGCGTCCGCCGGGCTTTGACCGCTTGCGATGAGTGGTCAACGATGTACCGGTCGACCGACACGGATTGGGATCTCAATTTCGGCATATCCGGCTGCTCCCTGCCAGCAGTCCCGATACTCCCTTGGGACTTCTGGATAAAGATGGCCTCGCTCTTCCCCCGTTGTCCCTATCCTAAATACCTTCTTCGGATCCCTCTAATCGAACAGGATACTCTGAATCTCCTCGTGCAGTCGCCCCTTCTTAGGACTCTCCTCCGGTACCTCTATGGTACTTCCTACTTCCATCCGATCTTTTACCCGCCAAGGGAGGCCAGGAAGATCCGCGTGCTCCTCTCTTTGGCTCCTCAGACTACCAGCCCCATGCCACATTGGGAATTTCAAATAGGTGGTATTGGGTGATACTAATAGCCTTCGAACCGCGACAAATGCCGCCGGCCTCTTATCCCGTTATAGGCCCCGTCCGCCATATCCACGATGGTGAACTTCATCATCCTCGCCGCCGTTGAGTAAGCCTCTATCATGACCATAAGGTTTCGGCTAATTCTAACGTATTTACCATGTCCCCGGTGAACCCCAATTAACGGGTTGCTACCGTCTTATCTCGCGCTCGACTTCATCTCCCTAGCTTCGAGGTACGCATTCAGAATGTGATATCTACTGAAGCCTCAAGTGGTGGGCTCAAAGATCCCTACCACTCAATGTTGATATCACCCCATGCATGCACCAAAGTGGTCCAGGCACTCTATCCCCTCAAAATCTCTGTAGAGAAAGTCAAGTCCGGAAACTCTGTGGGCGTGCCCCCGCGGTTACTACATATATGTCCCGCTGTATAGGCCGCCTGGGCTCTAGTCGCCCCACACTTCTTTTCCCCTGTGAGATGAATTTACCTCCCGCGATGCTGAGGTCCATAGTGGATCCCGAACTTTCCCTAAGCAAATGCCGATTCAAACTTCGTCTTTAAGCGAATGTAATCCTTCAATCGCTCGCCGACGAGCTTCTCTATCTGGATCCGTGTCACATCGCATTACGCTTCCATGGTCCTGTGGTACCGGGTAGTACTGTCATATCCTCTGACCGGGAGCTGGTCGAGGCGTCGAGGCAACAACCCGTCCGTCTCAATTTTTCAGAACACATTCCCGGCCGGCGCCTTTCAGCGGAGTCGCATTCAATCTTCCCCCTTTACCTCCTTCCTTCCTCGAGATCTCCTTGGAGGCGTGAAAAGCGCACTCTGGGCTTCGGTTGCCGTCCGAGTATGCCTATCAGCCTGATCCTATCTAAGTGCGCCTCCACCTTCGGGGCTCTAGGGCTCCGCCAAGGCTAGTCTACCGAGCCTTCCTTTGCCCTTCTCGGCCATGTTTTTGAGTCCCCGATCCGAATGTACTTATAGGCCCGTTCTCATTACCTCTCCAAATCCTCGAGGCTTCTCAGAGCGATTCCCTTGAACTGCTCATCCACAAGCCCTCCACAAAGGCACCATCTATCTTTTCGACAGCTACTAGTATCGTCAACTCAATTTGAAACCACTCGAAAGGACATCGACTCGGTCTCCTCTGCCTCGATGGTCATCGTGAATGCTCATCCTTGTCTCGTCCGACTTTTCCCCACATAGCCTGAAGCGAACCAGCTTCTTTCTCAGCCTCCTCAAAGCTCATGATGACCCCCTCGGGCAACCGGGGTTAAACCATCAAAGACAGTCCGGCTGCTCCGGCCCGAAAGGCCCTACACACTATGTCATTCATCTCGGTGGAATGACATTTGACACCGAATCGCGACGTGCTCCTCGATCCGCCTTCCCAAGAATTTAGTAAACGCAAAGTGAGTTTTCAACTCCCCGCCGTACGACGGGCACGCCTTATCTCAAAGTAGTTGTTAGAATCTAGTATGAATTTAATCGTGATAAACACCAATTCATACATCCCGGATTCTCAAAATAATGTAAATTAATCTAAAAACAAGAATTATAAACGTATGAATAAAAGTATTCTTACATTGCAACGGAAGCGATGAACCCAATTCCCCACCTAAAAGCTTCCGCGTGGTCAAGCTCTCCAAGATCCTCTTCCAATGCTTGTTCACCGAAAGATGTCATCTAGATTGCACACACCAAGCAGGAAACTAACCGAGAACTTGAACTTGCTAGAGTTTCGAGGATGAAATGAGAATCGAGCAGAAAATTTTCCAAGTGGAGTGGGCGAAGAATATTGAGGCGGAGGTTTTTATGATTCTCATGGTCATGAAAACCTAATCCTCTCTTAAATACCAAGTCCCAAAATTCCACTCGCTAGTTAAATCAATTTAACTCGTTGCTTAATTAGACCGCATGAGCCTCTAATTAAATAACGTGAAAGTTACTGGGTTGTTGTTTCTATTTTACTAACTTAACAAGTCAATTAAAATACTAACGAGTCACTATCGAATAGCTTATCAAGTTATTCATCGATTCACTGCTAATTGATTAAACTTACAATCAATTGATGTTCATCAACATATATATTTGACAAATATATAAATATCGGAAATACATTTTTCAATATACAGTCTCAAGCACTTCTCATTCATGAAATATTATTCGAATATCATCAGATGTGCGCGACCTTCTGCGCCAAATAATCGGTAGTCAGGTACAATAATACTGACCAATTACTATTATTATAACGACACCTAGGCAAAGACAGCAATCGCCATAACCCCTAAATTATCACGAACCCACACCAAGAATATACCATTACTAAGGTGAACACCTGCTCTAAGAATCACATTTAACCAACCCGGTAAATGAATTAATACACAATTTTCGCAGAACGGCATAATAAAGCGAATCACCCTCATCGATTTCCAACACTCCCACTTGCCCTCGATGATTACTTACAATTCCTTTATCGCGACTTAGTCGTAGGCTAACCATACAGCGTGCCTAAAACACCCAATAACTTTCTTTTACCGAGTATTTAACCTAATAAGCATTATGGCATCCCATAAACCAATCAGCACTAAATCGCGCTGGTAGGCCCGAGATCTTCTCAGATATCAAGTGACGATAAATCCCTCCCAATATATCAACATCCATCGATATACTTCGCCGCAGACCCAACATATGTCGTTATGATCCCCGCTAAGGCGCACGCTAGTCATCATAGTCAAAGCACAGAGCTATATAACACATATAGTTATATATCGTAGTCTAAGAATCACGAACCTAAAATTCTAAACAAATATCATGTGACGATATATCTTCTATGAAGTCGCTTCGTCACGCCAGCCTCCCACCACTGCATCGGGCAAACACGGTATCGATCTAGTCCTCGCAGCTAACGTGATCAATCTCTCGATCACTAATCAAAAACACCATGTTAGTCATTTACCTTGTCGCCTCTAACTATCAAGATTCCGACTGGGCGACTTTGGGCTATCCTATGTTTCTGTGGCTCAAGAGATGTTATCAACAATTCAAGTTGCCTCTCTCTAGAAAGCACATGTAATTCAAATCCTGTGGATTTAACTTTTCACTCATCGAGGATAAGCTAATACATGTATATTATATATTTCAACTGCCCGCGAAATAATGGATAACTATACGAATGAATCACGCATCTACGTAGCTTTTAGTTAACACCGACACACAAAGGAACTTTGTTTTAATCAATTATTTAACTTATTTCGTAAAGTGAACGAACTAGCTCCCACCGAACTTTGCCATGTTCAGCCTCCTTCATTAGGCTCGCGGAAAAACCAAACTTGGTTGAATCAATGTGAGTGATCTTCAACCAGACGCATGCTTAAATCCATACATAGATCCTTGCTCAAGATGACTTCTTAGATCATTTCATGATACGTAGCAAGAGGGGACTGGATTACAATCACATCCTTACCGAAATACTACTTACAAGCAGCCTTACATTCATCGAATCTCGGTCTTCAACCAAGTGAGTCATTGATTTAATTGGGCATTATCCTCGACATACCATGCATCTATCATGATCAAAATGGTTTCAACCATTTTTCTGGGGTTCTATCGGGTAAAGTTTACAACACAACCTCAAGTGTGCTAAACACATCTGCCTTATTAAATGCACATTATTTTTAACAACATTACCAACAAAACAGACGACTCCACAAGCTCAATAATCGAAGCTCAGTTTCCTTTAGTTTACTCAATTGTTAATACTGTACCTCCGCCCTATTATGGAAATTCTAAGTTAATAGTTTTCATACGGGTACAACCTGTCCATAATGTTGTCACATCTGCCATGTTGAAGATCAACAACCGATCCATTCCATGTAACTATATTTACCTCTATTCTCTTAAAGTTACTACAGTTTATTCCGAATCCGTGAATACCTTTAAGAAAAACTTCACAATTCCAATTAAGGGAATCATGCTACGCCATAGTCGCTGTGCACACACATGACCTCACGCGGCATACGGTGAATCATATTACTATGTAATAGACTTCAACCACTCTCATTAATGCGAGGCCCTTACTAGTGGGATTAGACCTCTAATGAAGAGTTGCCTTGTCAATAAGAATTGTCTTTATTTATAGAATTTAATCTATTATAGATTTCATCACTCGAGCCATGACATCTTTTAAACTTAACAAGTAAATGTCATGTAAGCCACATATATATAGCGATTCATCATAGTACGTGGTCACATAGACAGAAATGGCCACAAAATGTAATGTAGAATCTAATCGCTACTATACCCTTTTAAGGTCATAGTGAAGATTTCTTCAACATTTAGCCAGATAAACTTTATTTACGCTTGCTATTCCCCACTAACCTTTTAAGTGAACTCAAGGTCTTTTCATCACTTCGATTCTTATTGATTTTCATCATATCAAAGTGAGCTAATTTAACTCCATTATACTCAATCTTAAGCTTACAACTTTAGATTCTAATAGCGTAACTTTTACATTCGCTGAGACGCGATTTGGGTCAAATAACAATGTCAAGTATCCATCATTTCTGATCATTACTTAGGAACATTCTTTGGATAACTTGCTTAGACCCACATGTTACAACTTGTGGAATAGCAATAAGAAAGCTTGAAATAAACACGAGCACAGTCAACCAATGAATATGTTTAATCTTGGTTTCTCAACCAAATGTATGATTAAACGCTCATTCATGACTGATTGCTCATTTAACGAATACATTTATTACTCTGGACATTCACCATCCGTAAAGTAATATAGTATGGGCTCTACTCCTAATGAATCACCATCCGTAAGATAAAATGAGCTTTATACTCAACCCATGTATTCACATCTTATTTCACTTAAATGACTCAAGTCATTTATTGAGTATTATTATTCATGTTGTCATTTGTATCATCAAGATTTAGATTTAAATGCATCAAGAGTGGATACTCCCTGATATAACCGAAGGGTTCTAATATCGGTTTGGTATCTCCCTAATGAGCCACTTTGAATGCATTCAAGTCACATATTTATTATTTCCACTATTTGTACTTCATAATTAAGACTCATATGTACAATAAATTGCAACACTATAAATGATGGAAATAAATACCATTTCTTTTGGTTATACAAAATGACTTATCAACTTTGGATCTGAGTTAAATTATGCTCCACACAAAGGACATAATACTCACTTATCCTATAATGAGAGACGTTTTCAAAGTTTGTTTATCAAACACAACTCTGAAGTTCACGCTTGAATATGAATAAATTAATTTAAAGCGTAGGCGTAGCAACCTTAATATGTGAAATTATTTCATTCTTTGTGTCTCAGCCACAAACACAATCCTTACTTGTACTCAACCACGACACATCTAAGGTTAGAATGAAATTTTCTGCATATGAAATTGAAAGATTCATCCATCCGTGTTTTTAACTTCATTAAACACAATTTTAATTACGATCTTTAACAAGCACGTTTTTAAGATTAGAATGATGTTCATTCTTCGGATGATATACTACTTATATCGATGATAATTTTACTCGTGAGCTTCGATAAGATTCATATGGTCCTTTCCATGTACCCCTTATCAACTCTCGATGTATCATTCAATGACTCAAATCTTCAATTAACTTGCATATACAAACTTAATTTAGACTGGCCGAACCTCCCACTAAGTCTAGTAAAGAGTCTAATTTAGTTCATCTTTCAAGATTATACTAAGTCTTCTCAGACAGAAACATACAAACTTAATTTAGACTAGGGAACCTCCCACTCAAGTCTAGTAAAGCAGTCGACTTAGTTCATCTTTTCAAGATTATACTAAGTCTGTTTCTTAATTAACTTCTATGTAAACATAAACCACTTAGACTAATAAACCTCCCAATTAAGTCTAGTAAGAGTCGACTTAGTTCATCTTTTTTCAAGATTATACTCATGTCTTGCTCGAGTCATTATCCATAAGTATTATTCAACGTTTGTTGTTCAAGGCTTCCTTTAAAGAAGAGGTAGCTAATGTTTCCCTTAATCGAATCACTGATATGGAAACGTGTAAGTCAAACGACACTCTTTTCTACTTTATATGCAAAGAAAGTAGTTTAGAATCCCAACCATCTTCACATGAGATTTAAAATCAAGCGCCTATAACGTAGCCGCCATCATTACACAAAGAGCTCGAGCAACTTTCTTTTGTATCTTGTCTTCCAAATTTATCGTTATATTTAAGCCTATATCCATGATTAACCACGCGAGTCAAAACTAGTAACACACCGATAGCCCAGCCAAGACATTTTGAGATATGATTTAATCAAATCTCTTCAATTCCTAAACGTTACTTAAAATCCTTCTTTTCTATGCTTTAAAGTTCGAAATAACGGCTTAATCATTAACTTCAACTTATAGTTCCATGTTCACCAACTGCATGTCGACGCGGTAACCGAATAGATAACTTTGCTTATTTGGTTACATACCATGCTTTTTGTTTCTCATAATTCACGAACCATGTTCATCACAAGCAAGTTAAACTAAATACCCATCACATGTCCCGAAACGTAGATACACAACATTCAAGATCATTCAATAGTTTTCAATCGAGTTATATAAAAGTTAGATCAAACTATTTATCATTTAAGACTTGTTTGGTGGCTAAGACAACATGACATATCACGTCTTCATAAAGATCACCTTTGATTGAATTATCTCAATCATACTACGCGACTCTTGTTCACTTGAACCAAAAGTTCATGTAACGTATCAACACGACAACTGCCTTAAATGCTTATGGTATTTAAAGTTTTATCTCTATTAGCATACAACCGATTGCAATGGTCAAGAAGATCGCTACAGAACACTTTGTTTCAACAAGTCATTCGGATTTCTCCTTAACTTAGTTTATTTCACATTATAAGGTTATGCATTTAGTTTGCCCAATGAATGGTGAATAAAATAAAACTTAATGTACAAAATAATAGGAATATGCAACTCAAAAATAAACAGTAGTTCAAAATAATCCATAATGCATTTACAAATGAATTGTAAATAAACAAGGTAGCTTACGCATTTAGTTTGGCCGACACGCCGCTAAATTTTAATTTGTGAGAGACACGTTATTTAACTTTATTCAATTACGATAGATAGCACATATTTAAGCAACATGCACAACATGAAAAATAAATAAATAACACACATCGAGGAGAGAGTGATACGACCCTAGAACCTATTACATCACTTAACGTTTAAATGCTAACATAAGTCCTATAACAAAGACTTCTAACAAGCGCAAGTCTTGTGGCCTGCCTCGGGAACTTACAAGTCTCCAAGTGCCGCCTTTGTGATACGCTATCTTCACGCCACCACAAAGCATACTACTACTCTAACCCAACTTAGACAAAGACGCAGTCATGCAAACGAATACAAGAATAAAAGAAATACGACTATTGTGTCGCTTACAACATTTCCCCGTACGCAATCGTAAATAAATAAATTAAACTCGTTCATATCTAAATACTCTCCTTTCCATTCCACAATAATATATATGGGCAAAACATTAAAACATATAACGCATTCTAATGTCATATATATTAAACGAATGAGATTAGTCAAATTATAATCGACTAATTAATTACCCATTACTTACAATTAAATTATCAATTAATGTAAATTTTGAATTTAAATATATTCCCACATGATTAATGATAATTGTTACAATACTATCAGCCACTTAAATCAGGAATAATTACTACAAGTAATTAACCCAAATTTAAAACTTAAAAGTTATCATGAAAATATTAAAAATTATCAATTAATGAAAATAATTTTGAAAGTGGAAATATAAATCAAATTTAATGCCATTCAAGATATATATTCAATCATCTTAATGACAAAATTTATGATTTAACATTTAAAAACCGAATTAATAATTACTTAATAAATTTTAAAACCAAAAATAATTACATAAAATACATTTCTGTGGTTTTCTTAAAAACGGACGATTTAACTTCAACGACCAAAACCGCCGAACACCCTCCTACAACCCACGACTAACACGTGTCGGCCGGTGCCAGACATGGCCGACGGGTTACGCCCCGGTGGCCGAACGTCTACTCCGCCACCGACGCCCGGGAGGTCCGCAAGTTCAACACCCATTTTGGTAATTCATTTCAGCTTTTCGCTTTTCCAGATTACCTGCAACTTCAGAAAAACTATCGGGGAGGCATCTGTATTCAAAAATTTTATTTTTCGAACATCAACAATATCATTATTGAACACGCCCAAAGTTGGTAGTTTATCAAAAATACTTCAGTTTTTCGATTAAACCCAAAACAATCCGTAAATTCAACGACTTTTTTTAAGTACTTAAAATTCAAAATTCTCGAAAAAAACCGTATGAACCTCAAAGGGTCGAACACACGCTTTAATTTCGTAATTTTCAAATTTCTAAACCTCACCGTAAAATCGAAATACCCTACCTCAAATTAAAATGCAAATTAACTATTTAATCCCTTTCATTTCATGAAACAATTAAATAAACTTCAAATCATCAAAATCAATATACGACGGATTTATTCCAAATTTACGAAACATATATTAAAATGGATTGATTTTTTTTCATATTATATTCATCAATTCAATATATAAATCATGAAATAATCAAAATTAACTAACAACTATGTCACACACAATCAAACTAGATAAAATACATTAAACCTGGAAGTAGGCCTGAGGACATCGTTAGAATCTAAGATAATTTAATCGTGATTTAACACCAATTCATACATCCCTGATTCTCAAAATAATGTAAACTATCTAAGCATAAAATACAAATGTATGAATACGAGAATTCTTACATCAGAACGGAAATGAAGTCAACCCAATACCTCACCTAAAAGCCTCGCATGGTCGCCTCTCCAAGATCCTCTTCCAATCTTGTTCAACACCGAAAGATGTCCCTAGACGACACACCAAGAGGAAATGAACCGAGAACTTGAACTTGCTGGGAGTTTGAGGATGAAATGAGAATCGAAGAGAAAATTCTTCCAATTCTTCCAAGGGAGTGGGGGGCGTCATCATTAGAGGCGGAGGTTTTTATGATTCTTACGGTCACGAAAAACCTAATCCTAACTTAAATACCAAGTCCCAAAATTTCCACTCTAAGCAACTCGTTAAGAACAATTTAACTCTATTAAGTTAATTAGACCGCATGGCCTCTAATTAAATAACGAAGTTACTAGTGAGTTGTTCTATTTTAATTAACTTAACAAGTCAATTAAAATACTAACGAGTCACTATCTATCAGCCTTATCAAGTTATTCATCGATTCATTGTTAATTTGATTAAACTTGCATGCTTTAACCAATTGATGTTCATCAACATATATATTTGAAAAATATATAAATATTGAGAAACATATTTCTCAATATACAAGTCTCGCTTTTAATTTCTATCTTCATGAAAATATTATTCTAATATCATTGTATGCGTACAATTTCTAAATCGTGATAATAGTAGTTGTATAATAATAGTACTCGACTTCACTATTATTATTATAACGACAATTTAGCAAGCATCAAAGAATCGCCATAACCCCTAAATTATCACGAAATCACCAGTAATACCATTACCAAGTGAACACTAAGTTCCGCACCGTTTAACCAACCCGTAAATGAATCGATACACAATTGTCGTGCACGTTATACGCGGAAATCACTCATTGATTTCCAACAGCAATAGGATAGCCCAGCTAACCGGTATCGATCTTCTGGCTGGTTTCGCCCAAAGAACTTCAGATAGTGGCATCCACCGCCGCAAGACTTGCTCGAGGGGCTTTCCTCGGGTTGCTAGCCTCTTGCCACGAACTCCGCCTTGAAGCTTGAGGCACAGGTCTTTCAACTGGGCGGGCGGCACTCATTCCATAAGATCTAAGCCAGATGAACCCAGATACCCGCTTGTTTCGATACATTCAAATATCTCTGCGACTTCATTATTGGGCGCTCGGGTCGTTTACCGTCGTTTCTCCCACAACATTTCTTCATATATCTACGCGCATACCCGTGTCTATAACTTCTAGGCTCTTCTCCGTCAGCACTGCATACGATCTCCTCCTTTAGGTTTCGAGGCTTAATAAAGTCCCTCGACGGCTCAAATTTTAACCTCCTTCGACTGCACTTACTTGTGAAACGAAGAGGAACGCTCTAAGGCTCTTTCTCACCCCTGTGCGCCTCTAGCTTCTACAGGCTTCAAGACGCTCTTCTTCTATGGGAGGTTGCCCATCATGCCTCGCTTCGACTCTCATAGTCTTTGGAAGATGGATACGATTGGTCGGGACCTCGTATTGCCTCCAACCTCTAAAAGAACGACCGCCGGGTTCCTTTCTCATGTTGTCGGAGTTGCCTCCAACCTCTAGAACACCTGCTCTTCTGTCGTTATTTTTGACGGGCGGGAGTTCTTGGTCCGCCTCACATGTGGTGTTTGGACATGTTGACATGACATCGCAATGAAGCCAAGGCACTCGAGTCCGGCCTCAAGCGGTGCCTGATAAGAAGCTCATACAGAGTTTTTGAGTCTCATCTCAGCCATGTACTTCTCTTTCTCAGACTTCTCGGTGTCGATTTTCCCATGGTCGCATCCTCATGGATCGCACTGCTTTTGACTGTGAGATCATAAGCCTTGGGATTCATCGGTCCATGTTCAATCTTTGGCCCATGCGCCGGTGTCACAAACTTTCCGGGAGGGCGGCGGATGCCACCTTCTTCGCCTCGAGTCATCGGGTACTACCTGAGCGCCTCATGACGGCTCGTCAATGCTTAGCGCCTACTCTTCCCTGGCCGTAGTCCTCCGTCTTCTTCCTTGATAGAACTTGGCACGCTACAGTGTGCCTCTTCATGGTGAACGGATTCTCGCCTACTTTGATTGCCATTTATGTGTTACCCTTGCGCATTTCAAGCATCGATGCAGCCAAGGCATTACATCGGCTGCTGCAGTATCCAATGGTCTTCTACAAAGACATTATACGCGCTCGGGAGTCGATCACGTGGAACCATGATGTTGCCTCCAATTCGCTTATCACCAGTGATCGGGATACTTGCCCATTGCCTCGCTGGCCTCCCTAGTCAGCTCTCAGATCATGACCCGAAGCCCATCAGTCTTCGTCGGTATGCCCAACAACTTAAGTACGCGACGGTAGAATCTTCACCGCTGATCCTCCATCTACTAGAATTTTGCTCATCTTGGACATCACATAAGTACCCGGATGCAGCGGCCGCTATGGTCGCCGCTCTTTCTCCGGCATGTCTTCGCCCTGAAGGCGACAGCCTCCGGGAGGTACTCTGGATGCCTGGGGCGCCCAGGCCGCTCGCCTCGGGTGCTTTCAACCTCCACGTACATATAGTATGACTCTATGTTTCATGGTCGGAGTCGCTGGGAAGTCTCCCACTTTCTAATCCTGTGTTCCAGCTTTGTTTCTCCGTATGTTCTCGCACTTTGACTTCACTTTCGAGGATTGGAAAGGTCGGGCGGAGCACCTTTACCTCTCCAAATAATATTACCTTGACCGGTGTCCATGACCTTCTCTTTGAAAGCATCAAGCACTTCTATCGATGTCCTAAGCACTGATGGGTACTTGCACACGTTTTCATATTGCCGCTTCCTCCGGGCCAAGGCTCGTGTAGTTCGACGCCTTGCTTCGAGCAACTCCTCAAAATCCCGGCAGATATCGACCGAAGAAGCGGGTACTCCAAAGTCAGTATTTCTTCGTAAGGCATTTTGTTCCAAGGTCGAAGTCCCGCCTCTATTCTCCTACCAAAAGATAACTTAGCGATTTGGAAGTTATGAAGCTAAGTATCCTCTTCTTGATTTTGGACGCTCTCGTCTTTTGGCCTCATACTTGGCTTTATGTAGGTGACTACTAGGCATGCTACGCTCTTACTTTAGTTTGGCGCTATACCCATTACGCGCTCGTGGATACCGCCAAAGTTGCTCCAGTATTCCCTTACACGACGCACGCAGTATCCTATCGCATCCCCCTGTATGCACATGCTGATGGCTGAAGACTCCGAGAGCTTGTCTCTACATTTGAGGCTGAGGCCCCTCCACCGATTGACGTAGACAGTAACCGGTTCTTCTTGGCGTTGATTGGCACCAGTTAGCTTTATCATGCTAACTGTCCTTCGTGCCGGGGCTAGAAGCGTTCAATAACTCGCCTCCGCGTGCCCACTATCAATGGAGTCCTGCTCCAACTCGTGTACCACTCGAATGAATTCCCTCGAACTTTTAATTTAACCGCTGACCACGCGATCTCCACTTGCTCCACCGCTGCCGTGATGTTTCTAAGCGAAGTCAAGCGATGTAGGTTGGGGTTTTCAATGCCATCGAACTATTAGAATTTTTGGAGGTTTATACCTGGGGCCTCTTCAACCTATCTACGCTGGAGTCGTAGTTCGACACAGAATACGAAAAAGAAATGCTTATCTTGGGTGTTTTTTATCGCTCTATCACGAACTCCCTTAGTTGTGCAATTGCATGCACCCATCACCGAGATGCATGAGCCTTCTTACCTTCTGCCACCGGGTCAGCTGGACATGCTTCAAGGTTTATTTATGACGAGAGGTGTTTCCGAAGCTTCGAGGTATTGTTACTTATCAGATGCGCGTCTCGCTGCTTCTATAGTCATGTCCGGTGCTCATGACGAGTATCTTCTCTATCACGCGAAGACCTACTCGCCATTTCTTCCACCATCTTGGTTAGAGAGGTTATATGCTCTTCACAAGGTGATTCCCCGCTATCATTTACGTATATATAGAATCATCATGGTCGCCATGTGACCCATATCCGGATCGCTTTTCCATGGATGAGCTGGCATGTAATCACCGCAGTTTCGACGGGGCGACGGGTACTCGGGTTGGGTAGGCTTGAGCTCAAGGTACTCTGTGTCCCTTCATACGCGGACATGTCATCCCGCGACGCATGTGGCACCCGGTCGCTTGCTCCGGGCGCTAACCCGCACGCTTCTAAGGCCCCGGTACTATAAGTCAGGGAACTAGAGACCTCAGCTAGATTCATCTTGAAGGGCTTCTTTGAGTCAAGAGTCAAGAGGAGTATAGATAGTCCTAACGGGATTTCCAAGATTTGTATCGCGAGGAAAGATTTTATTATTTATATGCGCTTCGAAAATAATAAAACCCCTTTGGGTAAATCTTCCTGGTACAAAGAAAATTTATCAAACGGTTAGTTTGACTATCGCCTAGTATTCTACGTATGCCGACGCCTACAATATACTGATTGATAATGCGACTCGCCGCCTGAAGCTCGGGTCTCGACGCGATATGTGTTCTCCGGATGTGGCCTCGCGATTTGTTCTTAACGCCGATATGGTCCCAACCGGGTGCCTTGCGCCTGATCCCTTATCGTATGGACTGATCTTTATCTTAATTTCGATCCCAAGATACGGGCCTGGATGGTCGTACTCGATCCTGGCTTGGCTGGGATATACCGGTCGGGTCGGACGCCGACCCTCGTCGGGCGCCGACCCTCTCCATTGATGTGTTTGTGGTGGACTTTGATGCGATCACCGTGACATGTGTCCCCTGATGCTTCACAGCCTTGTCTCCGTGCTGATGACTAGTTCGTAGGTTTCGCGCCGCTGTATCGAATCCTTGACGAACCTCAGCTTCAAGGTCAAGTTCCTTCAATAACAGTAGCCTTAGCGCCTCAGACATAGTGCCGGGATGTGAAATGGGTTTCAGCTAGCTCGATCCTACCTTTGATTTGATTTCCGCGTAGTGGCCTTAGCATCGTGTCTCCTCCACTCTGATTTGTCGTCGTGAAATGGCAATGCCTTCAAGGCTTCTTACGATAAATCGCTCTTCCTCCTAGCATGCCCAAAGTCACCATTGCCGCCGAGCAGCAGAGCTCTGAGCGCCTTTGATCCTTCTTGGCTCGATTTGCGCTGGGGTCTTAAGAACAGATTCTGCAATTTGGTTGGGACGGATAGCACAACTTTACCGGATCTCTGGGATTGGCCTGATTAACGGGCATCTCTACGCAATTTTTGCCTGATTTTTTCTTTTATTTCTCTTCCTCCCCCCACCTTTTATTTTCGAAAATGTGATGCATGAGTAGGCTTGTGGGCCTATTTCGATTAACGGGGACAACACAACTTTCATCTGACTTTGACCGCCAAATATTTGCAGACGCATTTCATCTCCAAGAAAGTAGTCGTTTCTACTTGTTGGACCGAATATTTTGCATTTAATTTCTGGCCTAAAGAAAACGAAGTCAAGCGCCTACTAGAGTTTTCTAGGTCAAACCATTTTATGTTTTTGACTCACATTCCCTTGCTTTATTAATCGTGCCTCGTATCTTTCGAAAATCTTATTCCAGTTTAAAATTAGGTTTCTTTAATATAAAAACCCTAATTTAACCTAAAATTATCAGTCTCAATCACGGAACCCTATCATTTTCCCGACTAATTTAATTCGAAACCTTTGGTGAACCCTAATCAACACGTGTAATCGTGTTATCGGTTGAAAATTAATTAAATTAATAAATCCATAGAAATAAATTTTATTAATTAAAATTAATTAAATTTTCAATATATATATATATATATATAATACCTTGCGCATAAAATGTCAAAATTGTATAGTCGGCCAAGTGCCAACCTAATGGGGCGCTCTATGGTTCTTTTTTTATTTTTCTTCTTGATGGCACATGCATGTTAGTATGTTACCATCTTAGAGTCAATAATTGGCCAATAAATTGATTATTAAGGTCCCTCTGCTAGCATTATTTGAGCCTTTGGTATCCTTATTAATGATGAATTTCTAAGAATGTTATTACTCGATAAAGCCA
Source organism: Lithospermum erythrorhizon (assembly GCA_019722365.1). Lineage (NCBI taxonomy): Eukaryota > Viridiplantae > Streptophyta > Magnoliopsida > Boraginales > Boraginaceae > Lithospermum > Lithospermum erythrorhizon. Next base: position 47,165 of record JADFUC010000606.1, on the reverse strand, counting down.
GAGTGATGCCTTAATGCTATATGTACAACGCAGTTACATCATTTTAGATTCAATGATTGGAACATTATTAAGGACTGATTTTACAAATTACCACAAATTCTTTCTGCAAAATTTGTTTGATTTGCTCATTTTTAGACAAATTTATTACGGGTCAACATTCATCCCAGAATATCTCCAGATAATAACGGACACTTAACCTTGAAATTTTATCTAAAAATAGAGTTGGATTTCGGAAAGACATTTGATCTTGATAGTAGAAATAGTATATCCAAATCAAATTATAAGAACAATTATTACATCACTCACTTTAGGTTGGGATACTACAATAGATTTTTTGAGGTGAAAACCACAAGTGCAAATTGATATGAGATTTTACCAACTTTTTAGAAAGAAAAGGCTACAACTTGCATGATTGATAACAATTATATAATCTTTGTTGCTATATGTGTTACATTTTGAGCAACACTATATGTTAAAACTGATTTAGATAAGTGTCATATTTTTATCATAATTAAAAATAGATATAAAATTGAGTTTCACACATAGTGTAATACCAATAATTATTATGAGAGTTAATTGTCGATTCGGTCATAGATAGTGAAACCAAGTTACTCTTTAGTCTCTGATAGTTATACTATTGCAGATTAACCCTGACAGTGGCACATTTATTACATTATATATAGTCACAAGACTAATAACATACATGACCGTTAAATTTGGATGGAAAAAGTTATCAAATTGTACTTTTGGGACAAATTTAAACTTTAGTTACACGTTTAGGATACATTTTTTTCACTTTTATCACAAAGGTTTATCCAAATTATAAATTTGTCCCATAAGTTATTCAAATTTGGTAAAAGTTCCCAAAAATTTCATTTGAGTTAAATGAATCGATTAGTCTATGGACTATACCGAAAAAATCGTGTCATCCACTTTAGGAACTAATATGCAACAACATATTTTATCTAGAATTAAAGTACAAGCAACTTAATTCCACTATCAAGAATCAAAGCAGCAATTAACTCAAACGTTATGAAGTCATAGTTTTTCATAATGTTACTTGAAAAATCTTAAAGGCACTAATTCACATTGTTGATCTATTTGGAAAGTTGTCTACTTTTTAGATCACAAAAAGTCCTCGCACTCACCGCACCATCGATTTAGGGTCGCATATAAACAAGGAATTAAGTATTTCTGCTATAGTCACTTGCATAAATTCTACTCCGTCCATCCCATGAAGATTATTCACTTTATTTTGATAGTTCTAACTTTCAAGCTTTGACTTTAAAATTATTTTTTGTTGTATAATATTTGAAAAAAAATATATCAATGAAAAAAATTTGAAATATATTTTTCATTAATATAGTTTTTATCAAGTATTATACAATATAAATAAAAATATTTATTGTCAAGGTTCAAAATATATAACAAAAAGTCAAAAGTGAACAATCTTTGTGAGATAAAGGGAGTACTTGTGAACATTATCAAAAGTGGATCGAAGTAACCAATTAAGTTGTAATGTTTTGTATATGCATGTTGCATGTGATATTTTGAGTTGCCTTCCCAGCTAAAAGGGGAGAAAGCCATACCTATTGATTCTTTATTTGACTTCTATCATAATACAAGAATCGAATTCTAAACCTATATAGAGGATTATATCAACCAAGTTGTCATTTGAAAAAGCTTTCAGCTTGTTTTGTAAGCAATGAAAGGGTCAATTTTACAATTTTATGATGATTGGAATTGTAATAGTCCGAACCTAAAGCTGTTACATCGCAAAGAACATGCAAGGTATTTGTTTTCAGGAAGTTTGAGCTTCAAATGGATTTAATGATTTTGAGTGGCTTTATATTTGTGCTTCAGAGGATTTTTTGAAGCTAAAATGTATTTAACTCACATGGAATTTAAAGATTTTGATGTTAATTCTTGGTATGGATTGACAGTGCACATTACAAGGAAGAGGCAACACTCTCGCATGTTCTTTTGGGAGTATGCGGCGGTAACGCTTTAGGTTCGGCTATTACAGAATTGTTATTATTATCAGAAGATCAAATATTCACGAAAAAGCTCGAACATCAGCCTCTTTGCTCGAGGTTCTATAAGTTATTACTAAGTCAATCTCAAAATTGACATCACGGATTAAATTAAACTACACAATTAAACAAGGATAATGATTTTCTCTCCATTTATTGATTACTAGTAGTTGAGTATTTGAATTCATATTATTTTTATGAGACTTTTCTTATATTTGATTCCAATATATGACTTTTATTTTTTATGTTAATGAGTTTGGTATAGTAAAAATATGATATGAGAAAGATTAACTTTAATTATTCATAGCATTTTGTATAAGGAAAAGGTGCAAACAAATTAAATACTCCCTTTATTCCTAAAAAAATGTCACATTTTAACTTTTTGACTTTAGTCATTCAAGATAGTCACAGGTTAAATTGCATCTGGGATTAAATTTTCAAATTAACAAAAATCAGCTAAGTATAGTCAGTCATACATGATGCCAACAAAATTTTAGGTTAGACTCCTATAAATGAAATTGAAAATAACACGAATGATGACATAACATTTTTTTCATTCAAGATTAATGAGGGTGTATTGATAAGATGCTTCACTTTAGAATTTAAAAATAAGGATTTTGAGTTACCACAACATAATTGGTAAACCAATAAAATTGATTGTCTAAGGGTGTTTATCTTAATTTTTAAATTGTTAATGTATTTCAAAAGACCCCAAATATCTAACATATATGTAATTCTAAATTTATCCTTCTACTAAAATACATTCTTTCAATTTTAATAGAAAATCGATTTTATAATAATTAAAAAGATAGTTTTAATAGGTTGTGAGATAACTAAAAGATAATAGTTTCAAGGGGCAATTTAAAAAGATAGCGATAATTCAGGGGATAAAATGAAAAGAAGCCTTAAAAAATCATAACTTAAGATTAAATTTCGAATTTTATAAATGATCAACCATATGAATAGTTATCTAATTCAAGGGACGCCAATCATCACTTAGCTGGGGATTATAGTGAAGCAGCTTACTATCAATTCTATCATTTCTCATGGCGCCTATAACAAAAGACCCCATGTGACATGTGATACACGAATAAACGTTTCTTCCTCTCATTCTCTACTTACTTATAGTTATATTTTTAACACGTTATCAGCACGAATTATATCTTCAATTGAGTAAAAGTTTTGTGGCGTTGTTTCCTTTTCACAATACCAATCTTCTTCAAAGGTGTGTATTTTTATCGTTATTAATTTAGATATATACATATAACGATTGATTAACCCACTTCTATTCCGTATATATTTTTGTCTTTAATGGGATATTTTATTTGCCAATTTCTTTTTCCGTATAAGCATGTGAAAGAAAAAAAATTCGTTCCGAACCATCCCAAGCTAGATCGTTAGTTTTGTATATTCATTTTACAATTGTTGGAGTGCAAACGTAATTTTTATTAACTACCATAAAGGTTATATGTAGCACTGATTAATTATCAAAAAAAAAAAAAATGTAGCATTGATTTGACTCAACGTGACTTCTAGACCGCATGACAAACGTAATTTTTATTTTATTTTATTAATTTAGATATATACGTAATGAAGTCTGGTATATATTGATTTGACTCAACGTAGTTTTTATTTTTATCGTTATTAATTTAGATATATACATAATGAAGTTTGATTAGGAGTTTGAAACGATAAAATAGGAATAAGTTAAGAGTTTTATTATATGTATAATTGGTGGTTGGAAAATATGAGTTTAAGTTTCATTAAAATTTGGAATTACGATGATTAGTAATAAGATTCTTTGAAGCTTTATCCTTAATAATTATCCTTTAGAAAATAAATTATTTTGGACTTGTTTTTAAATAATTTATTAATAAATAGACATTATACCGTCAAGGACCCGACTATTTTCTGGGCCTATATTTATTTATCGCCGGGATTCATTATCGACTCACCGCCGCTGATCCGACTCGCCTCTGTCCATATTTATCTATCATCGAAATTCATTAAATTACCATCTAGATCGGACACATTTATACCATTTTTATCCCAAAGAGGGAATTACTTAATCACTATCGATTCATTAAACGAATAACTAGTTAAGCCGTATATTTTGTCTGGGAGGAATTAATTCAAAATACTTACGGATAATACTGATAAAAGTGATCTAAAGTTGGACATGAAAAGCAGGGGCGGTAATACATCCGCTAATGCCCTTTATATTATTCTCGTCCGACTATGTTTTCACTAACGAAGTACGCTAGTGAAGCCGGGGTGAGCCACATCATGGGATACCCTCGATTCTCACACCGACTCCATTTTACCGTCGTTCCCCATAAAGCAATGGTAAAGGCACATCCGTAGATACCTCGTCTTCGCCACCGATTATTATTTCACCATCGGATTTTCGCAAGCACGGGCCAGCGGTGTCATTAGTAGATTCTTTAGGTCATCTTTGTTTTCACTATCGAAAACCATGTATTTAAGATGGTGACGCTATAGCTTTTAAGGCACAAATGCAAATTATAGATCCATATTCAAGTGGTCTCAGAGGCTCAAGAGTTGACATATGCCAAATATTTACAATCATCGACTCCAAGACCGGTTCAAGATCAAGGGCTTAGAATTAACAACCATCTAAATTAAGGATTTTGAATAATTCCGTAAGAATTTCTACTATTGCCCCTTATTTTGAAAATAATATGAAATCGTGATAAGTTCATTTACGACCCTAAGCACTCATATAATTGAAATAATACGCATTTGGTTACATACCGAGCTTTATGAATTTGATTACTAATGATTTCTTCAAGATAACCACGTAAGCTAATCAAATTGGCCAACACGGTGTATGTGTAATTAATTGAATGCCTGTAAGAGCCGCATGAGTCCCTAAACGAACAAATTTATATGAAGATGTATATATGCCTCTAGCTTTTAACGATGAATCAATCATTGTACATCATATGCTATTCCTGAGCATGGATAATTTACTTCACAAATATTTTGTTACATGTTGCATAAAGTTGCTAGTGTAAGTGGTAGTATTTTCATACCCATCTTGTCATAGTAACAATAAAGGATAATCATTACATCCCTGAATGGTGACTATTGACATATATAAATTGATTATCGATCTATATATCCAGAAGAGTTAATATTTGTCAAAAGTGAAGTAAAGTCAATTGATGGTTCCAAAATAGCTAAAATATTATTACCTGAAGTAACACATATATGTATTATTAAAATACAGTTTCTATCAAACAAGAAGTTTGATTTTTGGTACGACCTGTCAGACTATCTCTGGATGAAGCTACATGATGCGAAATAATTATTGAAATTTGATTAGAGACTATTAAAGAAATTAATAATTATTTAGTTTAAAGACTTTACAGATATTATCAGAACTCTCGCAGACAATAAGCATGCTTGAATTACATGCACACGCTAATTGATCATCGGGAGAAATATTATTACATGTAGTGTCACTTGTTCGCATCAAGCCAAATTATCATAGAATCTAATATAATTGCCTTACTTTAAACCAAATATTTTACCTCCTCCACTATACGCCAGATCGTATATTACCAAGAGTATGCACAAATGTTGATTTTTGAATACTTATTATACCCAAAAGGTATATACATCCATATACTATTATACTCCGGAAGGCTGTACTCAAAGTAATAGAAACATCTATAGAATCAAGTTTCCATTATGATGTATCAATGCTACTGACAAGTGAATATACAACCGAAAATAGAATATCTTGAAATGAAATATCCCTACGCTTATACGATCCTCAAGATTTAATAAATATGAACTCGAAGTTCAAGAGATAATATGAACAAGCTCAAGGATAATATGAACCAAGCTCACTACCAAAACAAATATCCGACCTCGCATAGTATATCAAATTATATACTGGGCCAGGAACACTAAAATAGAGCGGCGTTCCCCGAAGAACCATTGTAGGTCAAATAGTTCCACCATCCAAATTCTAAAAGAAGAATATTTAAAGATGGTCTATAAGATGATTACTTCCAGAAGAAATAGATGAATAATATATCTCATGAATATGTTAAAGATATAATAAATGTCTGGAAGACATCTACATACTGAAATTCATGAATGCAATGAGATCTCAATTATCATGAATATGGTGGAACTACATGGAAAAATTGTCTACAATGAATATTGAACATAATGAAGAGCTCTATATGATTTAGCACATGAGGATCATAAGTCTATCTCCCTTTGAGCGAGTAGAAATATTGCTTATTGAACACCAAAAGAGAAGACGCAATCTGGGGAGTAAAGGAAACTCACTCATGATGTAAGTGAGAAATTTGGGATTAAGTCTAACGAAGATCATACTAAAGGCAGCATGTATCGACATTCTGTATCTAATAAATGACATATGATTTGTATTAATTCAAAAGTTGACTAACAGTTATAAGGCGACGATACACCTTTTGGATGTAGGTATAAAAAATGTTTGGTAGCAACAAAATATATAACCTTCTTGATACGCTGCATTTCGATTTACGATATAACACGCTAAGAACGAAGATACATTTATTACGATAAAGATTTATGATGCTGGCTAACATATTTTATGACGCGAGAGGCACAAATTATATTCCCGAATTTAACTCAATTTTGAAGTTAGTATGAGAAATATTTGACTATATTTAAAGCCATCCGTACATTTAATTACAAGTTTAACTCGCATTATTAGATATTCATTTGCATTTTATATATTGCATGAATATACAAGTCTATCGATGTAGGCCATACATATTTAAGTTTGACTATATTACGTTTTATGCGACATAATGATGGCTTATTTGCTTATTATGTGACATGAAATATTTGAATTATCAATTGTACGTTGGTTTTGACATTATATTTTTTTTGATATTACATATTAATGATTCAGCTATTATCATGTCGATGACCCGAATAGTCACGATAGTACTAAAGATCCAATTATAACTTATGCACTCTGTAATAGCTTCGAATGACTAAATTATCATGACTATGTGCTTAAGAAAATCCTCGCAGTTCTCAATTGCTAGACAATAAGTCTACAAATGGATTTGGTTAAATACTGGTGGACGGTACGACTTATGCGAGTCACTTGAACTGAATATATTTAAACATTTATGTAAATATTTCATCTCAAGCAAACGATCTCATAGGATGTTAACTATATCTCGTTTGAAAGATACATGAACTTGGTCCAAGTACCAATTCTAATGTATTGTTAACCGATACATGATTACATAATCATTGACAAACGCCAGGCCATATTTGGATTTCTACTTGAATAATCTAAACCTGATGATCTCATCGCAGACATGAGCATAACGACTTATCTCATTAGATAATGACATGCATTGTACTCTTTTTTTCCTTCACTAAGTTTTTTCCACTGGGTTCTTCTTTTTGGTAAGGTTTTTAATGAGACAATTACTCAAGCATATCTAAAAGAGAATATAGTCTTTTTGTTTTACTAGGTTTTATCCCATAGGGTTTTCCTAAGGACTATTTAACAAAGATGGTTGTTTAACGATCTTACATGGCATTATATTTACAAGTAAAGATCGAGAAATTTTATGAAAATGACCATTTACGTTTACGACTTAAATATTATCGGGAACTCCCGGCTAACTTTTAAGAATTGTAAACTTCTGTGCTATGAATTTGAGATTTAAAAGATTCAACAAACAAAAATTTTGGTTCGACTCCAAATGTATCACTCGAATAAAGGAATATTTGTATGTCAAGAAAATTATGTGAAAAATGTTCAAAACACTTATGGATAAGTCGATCCACGGAGCACCCTCGATGGTCGCTGAGAACACAAATGTGAAATTGTTAATTCATTCAAAGCTCAAAGTTAAAATAATTGAAGAACTACTGTCCTGGTACCTTATTTAAGTGCTATTGAGCACTAATGTATCTTCGCTTACCATACAAGATCGACATATCATTTGTCGTTAATCTATTAGCAAGATATAGTTCTCGCACCAACTCGCAGTATCGGGAATGAGTTAAACAAATTTTTCGCTACCTGTGGTGCAATAAACGGATACGTGATTGTTCATTCAAATACTCCAAATTTGAGCTAATCGGATATGACGGGGGATATCTATCCCCATAATGGAAGATTACGCATCAGATATTTATTCACTAGCGCGGAACTACTTATTTCATGGCGATCTATGAAACAAACTATTTCGCCTACATCATCAACCATGTCAAATATTGGCACACACGAAGCAAGTCGGAATGCTTTTGGCTAAGAACCTGATATATCATATATCCAAAATACGTGTGGATTATTATCTCGAAAAGTCGGGTCCCGACGACCCCTCGTATGAATATAATTTCAGGTATTACACGCTAAAAGCCGAAGTGATATAAAGCGAGATGTAATCCAAGCATACACTAAAAATTCTTTCACCCATGATCTTCAAAAGAACGGTGAAATCGATGTCCAACCAATTCGACTCATGCACCGTCGTGATATATTCACTCAAATCACCCCCACCTCAACATTCGAAGTTTATCCAAAAGTGACGGGACTACGCCGACTAAGCGGATGTCGCGCGACAGGGTCACGGCGGAGTTAATACGCCGTTGCATTTTTCCTTAAATCGAGGTTTTGTCCCAATGGGTTTTCCGATAAGGTTTTAATGATTTAACATTATGTCAGATGCTGCACACACGCACTCTTTTCCTTCTACTGTGCTTATCCCGTAGCGGTTTTTCCAAGTAAGGTTTTAATGACAAGATGTTTCTTAGCGATCAACACCAAGAGAGCAAGCATTAATAGTTATCTAATTAGTAGACGTCAATCACTTGGGCCATTATGAAGCAGCTATTTGTCAAATTTATCACTATGAGCCTATAACAAAAGACCCTACGTATTACGTATACACGAATAAAATCTCTTCCTCTCTCATTTTCTCTACTTTATTTATAGTTATATTTATAACACAAACTTTTTAATTTTGAATATATTTATATAGTTACAAAATGAAGATTATATTCTCTTTTCACTTTTGATTACACTACACAAATGTAATGTTTGGATCTAGTAATATTAAAGCATCCCAAAAAAAACATATGTTCGAATCATTTCATCATCATGCAACTTTCTAATATTAAAAAAAAAAGGCTAATTAGTAAAATATATAATACGAAAAATAATTTCTTATCATCTCACTCCTTGTGTACCTAAGCAAATATATAATGTATAAAATAATTACTTATTTGAAAACAACTATGAAAAACTAAATTTAGACAATCTTTTTAAATGGAAGCATCTACCAAAAAATAAAAGAAGTTATCTAATATTGGATTTCTCTAAAATTATTAAACTTCATAATGTGTGATATATTTATAAAAATAATTTTCAAATCAAAATCCATATCGTATTTAAAAATAATTAACTTGAAAATGTATAAAGCTATTATCAATAATTTTTCACTTGAAGATGCATCAAGCTACCAAAAATATTCTAATATTTATTATCTATACATCGTCTATATGTTTTTATAAGATGGTAAATTCTTTGGCAGTTAAGCTACTATTATTTGTTCAGAGTGGTGCACACGATGGTATGTAATCTCATATTTTTCTACTTATGCTTAATTTTTTTATGTTGGTGATCATATGTAATCTCAAGTTTTACTACATTTACTTAATTGATTTTCTTTTTATAGATTAATTGATCCAAATGATATTATTAAAGGGCATGTAACTTCAAGATTTAAGTTGGTAATTTGAAGAGGTGTTTTTAATTTTAATTATTTGTTAACTGTAGCTGCTATATATAATCGCAAAAAAATTCTAGTATCGATGAAGCCTTTGTGACAATATTATCTCATACTTTTAGACTAACAATGGAGAAGGAAAATATTAGAGCGACGATACATGCATAAGATAATTAATTTCGACAGGTATTAAATACTGGCTATTTTGACTATGTTTTTGTGTTAAATTATATGAAGGATAATTTAGTCTTTATTCAAATTTTGACTATGTTTAGTCTTTATTCAATATTTATTTTATAATAATTAACTCTATTTGGGGGAGAGGGGGGCAATTTAGTCCTAACAAAAAATGGAATAAACACAAAGCTTTAGCACACATTTAGAATATACTGTTAAAATGGTACGTGCGTAACCATTCACGTAAGAATTTATTCTTCAAATATTTTGAGATAATAAATAAAGCAATTAACTATTTACGTAACTTTATATTATAATTCATTTATTCGGGTTGCTATACCTGGCCTCAATTTCTAATAGATTTCAAAGTTTTGTTACGATACTACTCTTCGTTTTCAATGTATAATAAAAGAATATTCCTTTAGTTATTTTATTTATTGTTAAAAAAATCACTTTTCCTTTTTAATAAAAAATGCTACTTATGTTATTTTATTTATTGTTAGAAAATATCACTTCTCAATTGATTAGTAGTATAAATTATCGCTACCCGCATTTTGCCCCCCGAACTATCGCCACGCTTCTACGCGGCCTCAACTATCTGGGCTATTTCGCGCTCTGCCCCTAAACTATTTACCGTTTCAGCCCATGGTCCCTAAACTATTTATCAAGCTTCAAAGCCTACTTGGCCCCTAAACTATTTTTCGCTTCTTGCCTACGCCTCCCTAAACTATTTTTTCGCTTCGCTTCGCTTTCACACGCTGAACGCTTTCTACGTGCCCCGAACTATCATTGTTTCTGCGCCTGGCCCTAAACTATTTATCAAGCCAAGCCATTGGCCCTAAACTATTTTTTCGCTTTCAAGATGTCCTCACCGATTTTATAAAGAAAACACATTTCTAAGACAAAATCTAATTATTTTCTGGCCTCAACACTAAATATTGTGATATATATTTATATAATTAAACAAACCCCACACGTTTATTGTTTTAAAAAATAACACCCTACCCTCTTCCCCGTCCCCCTAAATTTTGACCAACCACACCTTCTTGACATACCTCCATGCCTTCACCCACCCTCCCCTCCACCTGTAACCTGCACCAAGAAGGGACACCAAATACACCACCCCCACGCACAAAAATAACAGCAAATGACAGCAAAAATGATCCAACTCAGCTAAACAACACCCATAATCATTGAATTAAACAGCAAAACAATGAAAACCAAAGCAATTATGGGCGTGTAACTCAAAAACATGGCAAACCTGGGATTTTCGAAGTTTTAGTGCCCCCAATTGCAGATTTTCATTTGTTATCTCCTTAATTTGACCAAAACGCAGCAAATGAACCAAAGGTTTGGGATTTTCGAAGCTTTGGAATTTTCGAAGCAAATGTGACATCTTCCTCCACTATGACTTAGAAAATATGAACCTTCAAACATCATCATCGATTAGTGATTCCCACTAGTTCCAGAACAATTAAAATATTTCCACCACTATCATCTTCCTCAACCTTGTTCACTGAAATTAGTCAAAAGTGAAAACAATAAAAAAGTTGAAGAACCCAAAAGTGAAAAAAGAACATTAAAAAGGTGAAGACTTTTCTCATAGAAAACCCAACTCAGATAAGGAGAGAAAAGGAAACCAACAAATGGAATTTTCATGGCTAAAGAATTGCTGGAATTTTTCTTCAAGTTTTCTCAAATCATACCATACACCACTAATTTTCTGAAATTTTTGAAGTGGCTATCGATGATGATGATGATGGTGACGGATCAATGAGTTGGATGATGGAGGCACTATTGTGGCTATCGATTTGGAGGAACTGTTGCATGGGGCCGTGGATGGGGGCGGGGCGGGGCGGGGTGATCGGGCAGGGCGGATACTTTGAAGTCAACGTAGTGAGGGTTGAGATGATGGTTATTTTTAAGGTGATGACAGTGATATTAGTGAAAGTTTAGTAGGGTGTGTTGTTGTTAAAAATGTCGTGCTTATTTAATTACGTAAAATTTATTTTTTATACTTTAGCTTAGCTGTTTGGCCAAAATAAATATTTTTAGATAAACGCGTTTTTGCTAAAAAAAATGCGAGGACTATCTCGAAACGAAAAATGTTTATAATTACTATTCAATGACAAATACAGTGACCATATGTAAACGCATTTGGTGATAGCTCGCGGAGCAAATGTGAATTAGCTTCAATTATTCATAATCTCACTATCAAATTAATTTTATTTACGTATTCATTTTAACATATTTTAATTAATTTATCGGTTTAAATAATATTTGTACAAAACTGAATAATATCAAGAGCTTATTGGCGAAATTCTTTTTAATTTTACCATGTGCCCAAAGAGACACATTGGGATGTCCTTGTTCGAATGTAAAATATTCCAAATGAATTACATTAAAAAGAAGGAAATAAGGACGACGCACTCTTTTTAAAAGTATATCAAAGTTACATTAATATCGGTTGATATTTAATTTTTTTTAAATTTGACATAAATAACAACTTTAATATGTATACCACCAAGCCCATTCAACAGAGTCGATGCATCACTCAGACATCGAATCGCTCATCAATGAAGCGATTATATACTTATAATATACATATATTCATGCATGTATTTTGAAGACCATAATATCGATTTAATTATATTTCCATATGTGAAGTGAAAACCAATATAAGTATTATTACGACAATATACACTTATTTAGCTTCCACTAGTCAATACTTTCTCCATTCCTAAAAGATCATTGTTTTAATATCTGACACAATATTTTGGCTTGTGTTATATAATACTCAATAAAAAATATATCACCCGAAAGAATTTGAAATTTATTTTTTATTGATATAATTTTTCATAAATTACTAAGACAAACAAAAATATTTACACAAAGCTCAACAATTAAAAGTTAAAAGTCAAAAGTCAATAATTTTAATCCTATAAGTATTAAATAGTGAAGATTGAACTTTTTTAATTTCCTTTCATATATTGAATTCAACTCTAATTAATTAATGTCTTTAAAGTTTATAACTAAAAAATTTTTTATTTAAGGTAAAAACTAACATGTTATATATATAATAATAATAAAAAAATTAATTTTTTGAAATAAACTATCCAAATCTCTTACTTCCTCCATACAAAATGATTGGCATGCTTGATTAAAGTGCTCAAAATTGAGAAACTTTTATCCTTTCATCAATAAGTATAATTTTAATTTGAATAAAATTCTAAATTATCCATTATTAAAGTATATTGAAAAATATTATTTTTGATAATTTTCACCAAATATTTTTACAAAAAAAAAATTGAATTTAATTTAACCTGCCAAACATTCAAATTTAAACATTGATAATCTATCGTGAATTTATGAATATTGGGATATGTATCTTCGACACTTTTTAATTTCAATGGTTGAATTATATAGCTAAATAATTGTTGGATATAAATTCCAATAGTAATTTGTTGGATTGAAAAATTATTTTTCATCTATAATTGAATAATTTTCAGACAAAAACTATTAGTACGAGTGTACTAATAAAGACTTATTTGAAAACAATAATAACGATACATTGCACTAATATGTAGACGTCACAGAGCTCAAGAATAATTATTTGACTATGTTCCGCTTAACTATGGATTTTGTATGATACTATTTGTCTCTGCTGCTATCATGTTGAAGACAAACAATAGACTCGTGATGATATTAATATATAATTATATTATATTTAATATTTTGTAGATTCTGACAGCATGGTGACTATATTTTTACTTATTTTTGGTAGTAAATAAATTAATATCTTTTTATAAGATATATTAATTTTATTATTAGTATCATTTTCATTACGAATCAGAATTTAAGAATTAATAACGTAGTAAAACTGAAAGAAACATAACTCATACTTTTATAAATGTGAGATGCGTGAATATAGATATAGATAGATAACACTCTATTCATTTATTATTTTTCACTGAATTTAACACTATATAAATAAAATATCATCATGATTCATTTGAATGTATAAATCATTGATCTTAGAGTAATATTTATTGATATTTTTCTCAATCCAATTAACGGAGATATCATACCTCCACAGAAACCAATATATAATAGTTTCGAAAACGTCAAGTAATCCTAGTGTAGTTGTCAGAAATTTGATAATTTTATTATATTTAACCTCCTTTATAAAACTGAGCATGTAGGGGTCCAGTTTAAGAAACTCATGTGCTTGATTAGAAAAGGACTAATTATAGGATTAAGACAGGTCATTATTTATAATTATTGCAAGAGATTTGCAAATCGATGTTGTATAAAACAAGAAATGCCATGCATAATCAAAGTGATGGGTTGATTATGAAAAATCAATTCTGACAAACTTAGAAACGTTGTCATCAGAAGCACCCACCACTCAAAAACAAAAATTTGAACTAAAAAATTCTCAACTTGGACATAATTATAAATTTTGAGATTCATTTATCTATATACTAAATGGAATTAAGACCAAACATCCAATATTTCTCATCTACAACACCGAAACCAAAGGACTTTGATACTCTTTAGTCCTTGTTTATTTTTGCTGACTATTTATTTTTGCTGAGCAAAGAAAACCGAAGAAGGATGAATACAAACCAACTGCTTAATAACAAATGGGAAGGACGGCTCATGAATGGTTTAACTCGCGCGATATTTTCGCCCTATTAAAGCCATGGTATCAGTTTGCCGCAAGATATGAAGAAACAACGGAAGCTTGTTGTTACCACGCAATAAGGAAAGGTGTCTGCTTCCAAACAACTACCTTACCTTTTTTGGAATGACGAAACTCTAACGCGCATTCACACCATTTTAAAGACCTCAAAGACAAGAATCGTGTCAGGCCTCACGCATTATTATTCATAAAGAGTATTCTCAGATTTTGTGAAATGATCATCAAGAGTTTCTCTTAGAAGAGGCTATTTTTGTGTTGTAAGAATTATCTAAACTTAACTTACCCATCGACACATGACACTACGTTATAATCAATCATCAGAAGTTTTTCATCAGAACACCGAAGCCATAAGTGATGTAGTTTTCGCGAGCCTGCATCAAGCTTACTAGTTCGGGAGTGTAATGTTATCTCGACGTAGAGCAAAGTCCTTATTTATAATATCTCAATATCACAAGAAAATCCTTCACCCGCCCCACTCCAAAGCATCGACACCTAACCCGTGCTACCATCTTTTGTTTTTTTTACCGCACAATTTATTTCTTTTTCCTTTCTGCCGCATTTATACCGTCAATCCAAAGTTATATCGACAATCGGCCTACCAACTGCCTCCAAAGAAATCTATTTCATATCGTGCCATTTAACTTTCGCCTTTGTTTTGTTTACTCTGTTACTCGTATGTGAACAATACACAAGAATACAAGAAAAACACTTCGAATTCTAGATTGGAGTCATTTAGATGGAGATATTACCTATATAAACTCAAGACAATATTATTTTATATATGTCGTATGGTTATGGAATATAAGACCAAATCCTTATGCACGGTACATATAACACATAACTACGATACATATTGCTCAGGGGTTTAGTATGCACATTAATTAGCTACCTTTCCATCCATCAAAGACGTCTGACTTTCTTTTAAATTTTTCGTTTCATTTTCAACTTCGACCTTAAATATTTATTTCATATAATATCTTATAAAAAAATATATCACCCGAAAGAAGCTCAAATGAATTTTCACGATAAGGCTTACCGCATTATACAATACAAACAAAAATATCCACACAAAGTTTCGGAAGAGTATTTAAATGCTCGCAATCAACACCCAAGGATTTTCATGAGTAACATATTAGTCAAGCTTTTAACATTACTCAAGATTAATGTAAATACGTAGTATTATTTAGGCTACTCGCTCTAACATTACTCTCAAGTACTTTCTATAGGCTACTCATTCAATAGTGCAATATTATTGATTATTAATAATACAAATATCGTTCACGAACAATGCAAACATTACTCCTAAGACCATAAGCTTTTGGCTTATGCACAATAACTCATGGGCGTTATATAGTATCAATGTTTTATTTCCAATTAAAAAAAGCAATCAGGTCAGGTGCATGCTGTCCAAGAAAATGACATCTGATGAAGTTGGGAGATAATATTTCAACAGAGAACTGTATTGCCTGAAAGGGGGTATTTGATAAAGGCTGTTCGACAAAAGTCTAGATCGAATAGACAATAGAGGGACTCCTCTTAGTTGCCAAATTTGTAAGAATGGAAACAAAATAGGATGTCAACCTGCAAACCCTTAGGTAAGGTTTTCGAAATACCTTTCTGGCGAACCGGGAGGGAGGTACAAGGTTACAATTAATGGCAATTCATTAAACATTGTAGAAAAGAGAGACATGATCCCAACTTCAAGAATACATGAAGTAGCTTAAGGAAACTATTGGACCATCACCATATATAGTTTGATCACAGAAAGAGTTAACATACTACGAACGAACAAGACTTTTCATTGTTGAACTGTTGGCACACATCTGCATATCTACTAATATCCAATAACAAGATAAATTGAGGATCAATGATAGATAAGATATTTGAAATATATAAAATGACGAGATTTAAGGATAAGTTAATTTCCTTTCATTTTTTGATTATCCCCAAGGGTACAATAACTAACTACAAATATAATTACACCAGAGGTATCGAGATAAGGGAGCAGTATAACAATAATGTACCAAGTTTCATGAAGTCGCATAAATTAAGAGAAATATACTACATCCCTTAATCGAAATGTTTGGTTCCCTCATGATCCGGGAACAAATCCTAGACGTTAACAATTGATAAACAAGAATCACGATGAAGAAAATTTCACAGTTCAGGGACTAAAAGCTGAGTTGTGAATTATTAGGCACCTTTGAGTTTAAAGATGATTTAATGATCTTTGATTCAGGACCTCCAAGCAGAAGCGGATATCAGTTCCTTCTGCTGCCAGCATAGAACAAGAGATGACTGACTCTTCTCCACATGGAATCCTCGAACAGGTGTTCTCTTTACAACACACTCAGCCTGCGTTTCTGTTACATTGCTGAAAGTTAAGGGGGAAAATCCAGATGATAAAAAGTGAGTCCTCCAGTGCTGTGTCTTTTCAGGAAAACCATACCGACCCAGTACAATTTTCTCAATCCCTGGTTGGGTTAAGAACCTCTCAATCTTTTGCAAAGCATCTGGATTAGCATTCACAGCATCAAGCGACTCAAGCAGATTGCAGTACGACTGAAGAGCATGAATTACATGGTTTGGAAATGGAAGGTCAGTCCTATCACAACCTCTGTCCAAAGAAACTACAATTTTTGGTGACAGCCGCTTGACAAACTGGAGGACCAAAGATAGAGGTAGATGGTTATTGGAAAATGAAGAAACAGGCAAATTTACAGCAACTGCCTCATTTTCAGTAACGTGATGTGGTAGAGGCCATGACCTGGAGTTTAGTGAATCAATATTCATTATGTCAAATTCGAGCAACATATTGATTTCACTGGCAAACTGGATTAAATTTTCCCGAACAAGGCCGAGTTCTAACTGATCATGAGTTGAGGGAGATGCAAAAGCTGTTATTTTCAAAGATGGAGCACCTCCACTTCTTAATGAAAGCTCTTGCATAAATGAAGCCCATTGCCCACCATATCCAATGTCAAAGTCCATAACATGAATCCTCTCGAATCCTTCTAATTCCTCAAGAATGGCTTGGTTTCCAGTAAAATTAGCAAATTGTAATACAGGTGATATTTCAGACAAAGATTTGTATGCACCAATCTTAAAAACAAGACCAAAGGGAGAAGAGTGAACAGAAGAAGGGTTCACACTATTGTTATTATGCAGAAGCAATTGCAATGCCTCCTTGAAATAAAAAGAAGCCCTATAGAAAGGCTTACCAATGGGAGAGAGCTGTTGATTGAGCCGCGCCAATATCTCTTGCGCGAGTACTAGATTTCCTGCCTGGATTGACTCAGCAGCCTTGAATAACTGATCTATTATAGCTTGTTGCTGTTGCTGCTGCTGCTGTTGTTTCTGCTGAAAGCTCTGTCCCATTGCATCATTCGGTTTCACCCCAATGACCGGCCTCATCTGAAGGTGTTGAGGGAACCCCTGAGACACCCCTTGCTGTTGATGCTGCGTTCCAATCAACACCTCTTTTTCCAGGCCTCCAATTAGACCAAGATTATGCCTTTTCGCCTGAGGGGGTATCTCAATATTCTGATCCTGTGGTGCAAATGGCACTGGCAAGAAAAACGAAGGATTTTGCCCCTGTTGTGACTGATGTGGGTTCATCATGAATTGGGGAACAAATGGGGGCTGCATCTGATTACCAAGACCAATAGGACCCAAATTGTTAGGCAATGAAGGAAACATCCCAATCTTGAAATTAGGACTAGGAAAATTTGGAGGATTAATTGTAGGAAGAACATGAGCACTAGTAGAGGCAATTAGGCCACTTGGGTCTGTCCCAAATCCTTGATCCACATTGCCAAACTCCATATTGAACTCAAAATCTGAGACACCACCTGTCTGCATAACCTTATGCAAACTATTAATTGTTGGGTCTTCGACATCACCCATCATCCAATAATGTTCTTGACTAGGTGACGCAGAAACTGACCCGGATAACACACTCTCCCATTCCTCAATTGCACATTTATCTCCTCCCCCCGAACCCGGGGAGTCAAGGGAGGGAGGCATTGGTTGCAGCTCAGATTCAACTCCCACATTCAAAGTTTTCGATGTGGGAGTTGTATCTTGGTGCCATTTTGAGGATGGGTTTCCTGAAACCTCCGCCACACTAGCAATGTCAATTCAAACCCCACCACCACTAATAAATGTTGCAAAATCTTGATCCGTAATTCAAGAAACTAAATCAAAGTTTACAATATTATTCAATAAAGACAATAGTTTATAAAATGCCAAATTATTCCGATTTTTTTCTCCTCACATCAAAATCTGAAATGAACAACCCCTTCCCTTCAGAATCAAAGGGTAAGGGTATGCTCTTCATCTAAAACAACACACATATACTTGGTACTTCACCAATACAACTGAACCTCCAAAAATGTGTCCTAGAAAAAGATAAACACAGAAATCAACAACAAGGGTATACTAAATATCAGTTTTTTTTTTTTTTACATAATCATTTTCTAGTATTTTATCTTGCACCAATAATATTGAACCTCCCAAATTGTGTCCCAAAATACATAAACATAGAAATGAACAAAAAGGGTAGAGTAACAATCATATTTTTTTGTTGATGTCAACAATCAAGCAAGAGGAGTTGCATGTACAACTTGGTTATGTTCTTATGTGCAATAACAGCTCAAAAACTGGTGGCTATTTTTGATATTTGTGGCTATAGAATTTTGTTAGTTTTTGATGGAGTGTTATGTCTTCTCTATGCCATGGATGCGTACAACATAAAAAAGGGGGTAAAGTGGCTTCTCTCTCTTTCTGTATGTTTTCTCTTTTTTATGTATCAATCTCTCTTAAACAAGTTGGATACTAAAATTTTGTAAGGACAAGTTCTTTGCTCTTAGGTGCCAAATAATCTAATCGACAGAACCGATCGAATCGAATAAATAACAGAAATTTTGGAATCGTCGAAGCAGACAATTGGAGTTCGTCGAAGGGAACCGAACTAATTTGAGTTGGTATTTGAAATAACCGAACTTGAACCGATTCTAAATTTTTGTAGATTTTTCAATTTTATTTATTATTCAAGATTTTGTAGTATTTGCATGTACATTTAGAAGGAAATTTAGTTAACTTTGTTCATTTATTGATATAATGAAATAAAATATATATAAATCTTTCTAAAACAATATAGAATATAAAGATGTAAAAATAGTGGTATTGTTATTGAATGTGTATGTGGATTGTATAATTAATCTTAAAAGGTTCATTAGTACAAAGGTTAGAAGAAATCTAGTTTAGGTTAATTTTGAGTTCCAGGCGATATAACTCAAAAATGTCTCAAAACAGAAATTTAACGAAACCAAACGGAACCGATGGGATTGGAACAATGGACAGACGATTTAGGTTCGACCTTTAAGAAAGAACACCGATGAAATAGGTTTAGGTTCTAATTTATTTCAAACCGAGCAGGCAAATAGAACGTTGGAGCAGTATGCTGGTTGAGGGCAACACTATACACACACAGAATAGTAACTTTTTAGTGAAATAGTATTTGCCTTAATGAGCTTCTACTTCTTATACTTGCAAATAGGGGGCAATAGTGAATTTCACCAAATAACACTATTTGGGTGTGTGTATAACTTAGCTTCAGTATGTACCTTGTAGATGCCATTTAGCGATAGCGTGTAAATCACGCAAGCCAAGTAAATCTTATTAGGCAAGATTCAACAAGTTTGGATATTGCAAAGAAATTTTAATGAGAGGTTAAAGTACAATTTATAATCATGAATGTGAAATTCAAATTTGAATTGTTGGGATCTAATTTGATGATATTTTATCATTAAGACTATATTGTATCATCACTGTTATTCTATATTTTCTATGTCTCAATTTAATTAATCATCTAACTCAAAATACATTATTAAAATAATAATTGATTTTACTATTTCAATTAGAGAAAAATCTGTAAGAAAATAATAGTTTTAGGAGATAAAGAAGATTTAATGCTCAAAGCAAAGATCATTATTAATAAATAAGCGATCTCGATTATAATGAAATAATTTTTTTGTTAAATGATCAATTAAATTGAGACGATCGGGCAGACCTGTAAGTGTTCGTAGTGCTTCAGTTGAACAATCAAAAATATGTATATATTAATTGATAAGTAATCTAGTATTCAACTCCAAAGTCTTGGGTACATTAGAGTACAAGATTGTCACATTTGATAATTAATACTTTATAATACACATGATACCTATAAAATATGTCTTATATATCTTTAAAATAATGTTTTTACAAGAATATATATAGGATTAAATTGAATACACGAACCTACAAATATAGAAAGAGACGGAAGCAAATTGTACTTGTTAAAACTTAATCACGTTTTTATCGTCGAAGTCACACTCTATAAAAGAAGAGTAGTTTGTCCAAGTATTCATAAACTTGTGAGGTATTTTATTAAGAACGTAGAAAAACTAAAATATTAGATCAAAATATTCTTGAATGTTTAAGAATATTAGATCAAAAACTAAGAGTGGAAACAAAATCAAAAACTAGAATGTTTGGAGATGTTGATTTATCAAAATCAAAATATTAGATCTTATGTGGGTAAGGAATGGGGACATCCTCAACTCTGCCATAAATTGTTTAGCGAAAATTTGTTTTGGATTTATCAGAAAGAATGCTTATTTTGTCTACTTTCCCATGTGAACTATGACAATTTCTTTCTTCTATGAAGTGGAAAGGGATGAATACTAATGTGTAATAAATTACTCCTTAGGTATATAAAGGTATATAATAATCGATGCAGAGAATTAGAGTATGGAGGCAATTGTCATTTCTAATTTGAAGTGCCACTATTAAAAATATAATTTTATCATTCATTATTCAAAAATTAGGTTATTCGGCCCTCTAATTTTTGTATATTTCTTTATTTATATAATATTAATTCGCCCTTCATATAAATTTCGTTCGCCTATTGATTCGTGGTTAGTTGCCTTCGTTGATTTACTTTGTTGATTAAGTAGGATTGATTTTACTGTTGAACCACTTTTCCCAAAAAGTTTATCGTTACTTCTTCTAAGTGGTTGTTGTATGTTCTCCTCTGTCCCAAGGCACCTACTCTTAAAGCGTACTAATAATTTTCATCTTTAAGAGAAATAGTATTATTACTCTAATTTTGATTGATTATATACGTTATTTTTTAGGAGCTTATAAATATTTTTTATTTAAAGATGACATGAAATTATAATTTTATTTTTACAATATTATTAATGAATGTCTAAAAGTTTGTTGTCTTTATTAGTAGTTTAACTATTGTCACGTGCGGTCGTGCGCTTCAGAATAAATTTATTATAAGTTAAAGGTCATGTTGATCATTGCTTCTAGTGTATTAAATTTGTTCGATCAATCATTTGAGAACATAGATAGTCATTGTTATGGTTGTGATAGTCATTCTTGTCACATGTTGAGTTAAGATTTTAAGACTTTATACAAAATTGACTGTATTTCATGATTACTAATCACCATACATTGGTTGATTTGCCCAAAGTAAAATTATGTAGTTGATACATTGAAGCTGTAATAGATTATATATTCCTTACACCAGCAGTCATTAATAATGTGCATTCAAAGGCATGCTAGGACCTGCAATACATCTTTAGATGCTTCCTTGGACCTTGATGACTATCACGGAGCCCACTGGCTGGGTTGACTATATTTAACTGAGGAAGAATGCAGTACATCAACATCCATGCTTTTACAATGCCGTCTGAAGGAATGCGGTTCTCAAAGAGGCCATGCTAAAGTGTATATGTCTGACTTCCACCTCAACAAAGGTCCTTATTCAAAACAAAGAACTGGAGATACCAAATATGGGCAGGATTAGTCCCAACTGAAGAGATGCAAGCCAAGAATATCGTTCTTTAACTCCTGTCCAAAAATATGCTAAATGAAAGCTCATAGGTTTCGAGATCTAGACCTCAATTGCCAATAAACCTTGAGCCAAACTATTGGGTATCTGCAGCTTCCTTGGTCATCCCATAGAAAAGTGTTTCACCTTCAAAGAAAGTTATGGTTTTGGCGGATCAAGGGCATATCCCTTCAGGAGACAAAGGTGGGTGTAAATCATGTGACTATTATGCTTAAAAAATAAATAAGGACATCGGGACAAAAATCATGGAGAAGTTACTCTGATAACTCTTATATTTAGCTTCGAAGCTTCATGCTACATGTATGAAGAAGTTGTTAATCGACCACAACAAGGCGGCCGCGAGCGTCTCCAGCTCTAAGTACCTCAGCAAATAAAGATACTACACCAAAGATAGACTGATAGATCGACAACAACTAGTTAGACGACAAGCCATTAATCGGTCCCGGGTTGGAGACAAACACACAAAGAAAAGATGGATTCTTCAAAATATTGGGTGCAACAAGCGAAATTAGCCGTACCCAAAGAGACGAAATAGAAAACCACAAATTGATCTTCGAGAACTTGGGGCAAAAACTAAGACAAAAGATGGTCTTCAAAAGGTGGGGGCAACAAACAAAGCAGCCGTACCCAAAGGCCGGACAACAAATCCACAATAAGCTCCATGCGTATTGTGGTAGTGCCTGACACCACATATCTGATTATCTCAATACAACAGTTGCATACAAAACAGATGCGTAACAAAATAGGGCAAACATCGATCATACAACCTGTCATTAGGGCCAATACATGGCAGCTCATTGATGGGAGGATAAAATATCTACTACTCCTTGATGGGCCTAAATATCTACAATCTCCTTGACTGAGAATAAACTGTCTCATTCTGCTTGATGCAAAAGAATAAGCATCTCCATTCTCATGATATGGAGTCAAGTGTCTACCATATGTCAGTCTAAAGCTGTCCACGGACTCCTTGGTGAGCATAAAACACATATTACACTCCTTGTATGAGTAAAACATCCACCACCTGAACTACATTTGAAACAGTCCTAATGGATCGTGGTACTTGAAGCCCCAAGTCGATCATAACCTCAATATAATTGCTGATAATTTTGAAGCCAACTACGAGTTAGCACTAGAATCAGATACTACTAGGTATCTCCAGGTCGGACTACTCAGGATGGACTACTACTAGATTGACCTGGGCATCATCCGCCTTAACTCCCGAAGATACTCCCGAATATGAGGGAGCATTTGTGAAGGTCGTTACATTCATTATTTAATTAAATTCAATTTATTTGGATTAATTAAATATTTAAATAAAGAATAATCGTTCAATTACATGTGTTGATTAGGGTTTCATCAGAACTGCCAATTAAAACCGAACACGTGAAAAATTAAGGGTTCGATATTTTAGCCACACGAAATTAATTACTAAGGTAAAGTGGTTTATTTAATAATTATACCTAATTTTATACATTAAATAAAATAATAATTTAATAATGATAATAGCTTTAATAGGTTCCCAAAATTCCTGATTAAAAATAATAAATTGGAGAGAAAACCGAATAAAACCAGGAGTTTTTGGACAAACGGGCTCAAAATGGCGATCGGATAAAGAATATGAATTAGGGTATGAATTAACGGTGGAAAGCAAGTTGAACTTTTTATGAAATCGGCACTTTGCGTGTTTCTTCCACAGAATATATTAATATTATTTTAATATTAAATATCCGGCAGTTAGAGCATTTCAATAATCAACGGTTAGATCGTAATCCACACGAAAGTGGATCAACCAATCGAAGAAAAGGCTAGAAAAGCATAAATACTCCTTCTTTCATTAAATAAGTCCCATAACACAATAAATGCAACAAAAAAGCTTTTAGCACATAGAACAACTCGAAATTGTTCTTAATGAAAACCTAAATTGTTACTATCGGGAGAAAATCATAAAAGGTTATTCAACTTACCTAAGCCAACAGTGCCTGATTGAAGAGCGAAGAAGAACACAAAGTTCTTCATCACCACATCACCAATAGGCACTAAAATAAGGTACAAAGTTGAAGTTACTGCACAAATCTGCGTAATTTCGGGATCAAGACTCAAAACTAATGTATGATAATAATTGGGTCTCATAAATTAAATAAACTACGAGTTAAGCTATAATGCCACTGTGATACTAAAATCTGAAAAGGATATAGCTACATAGCCATGCGCTTCTCAGGAATATGGACTAAGCACAAAGCACTATTGTGATGGCTTTTGAGCTCAGAATATAGTACGCTAGGACTGTTCGATCTATTCTCTGAGGATCAAAATTTGCTAAGACACTCTAGCTAGACACATAATCGAATCGAGGTCTGGTCACAACTCAGTCAAGACCAATATCATGAAATAACCGTTCCTTATAAGTATTTTAATATTGTTTGGGTGAAATAAGTGTATGTTGAGTTGTGTTGTTAGGCAGACAGGATTTCAAACACTAAATCAACGGGACTTAAAACTATCAAATAATATCTTCCACCAACCCTATTACTATTCATCATCTTATCCAAGCCACCAACCCATTTTATCCCATTTATTTGAACCCCTGAGGAAAAAAAAAAATCTTCCTCCCTCTTCTCTCTTCCATTGTTGCTCAACTACATTCTTTAACATTTCTCCTCATCATCTTCACACCAAAGGTAAAAGTTTGAAGCTTTGTGTATTTCTTAAGTTATGGAAGTTGGCTTTTGTTTAGCTTTGTTGACTTTGGTTCGGAACTTTAAATAATTATAGAGGTTTGATCTAAGCTTGGATTAAAGTTTGAGTGATTATGAAAATAATCGATTTTAGGTTGAAATGTATTTATTTTGAGTTGACTTTTGTTGACTTTTCCCCAAATTCCTTTAGAATTTTATTATGATGCTATTGGACTTTAATATAGTTGTTTTTTTGGAGTATAGTTTTGATTTTGTGTGGATGAAATTATATTGATTTGAGTTGGGTAAAAGTAGTAGTATTTTGGGTTTGTTAAAGGTATTATAAATGATAAGTGTCAGGAAAATGGTTCTAGAGTTGATTAAATTGGTTTCAAAATATTTAGTATTTTGAGTTGAGTGTTGGCCGATTATGGGAGGCTTAGTGGGATGGTTGAAATTCGTCATTTTAATTTATCATTTAAACACGATTAATATAAGTTGACAATTTGTAACTAAAATAGGTTTGAAAAGTTAGAAACTAAATTAAAGTGGGTTAAAATAGTAGTAGGCGTAATTTCGATTGATATTAGGATGTTGGTGATTAGGCGTGGAGGCGTGGGAAGCGGCATGACTAACTAGGCGTTTATTATTGCTAACCAAGGTGAGTAATTATCTAATGGTGTAAATTAACACCAATTGAATATATATATATGTATGTACATTTTGTGTTGAATTTGACAACAATTATGATGTCTATATATTTACGTGATAGTGTTGTATATTTTGTTGTGGTTGGTGGATTAGGTTATATTGGTGTTTATGGGATTTATAGGTGCTTTGAGTGGAGGTGGAGTTGAATTAGGATGAATTGGTTTCCGGGGCTGTTTTGGTCATTTTGATGGTTAGAGTGTTTTGTTGGTTGAGTTGGCGTAGGATGAGTTGTATTATCCGGTATTTACCTTATACCTCGGTATAGGTGCGGTGTTTTGCCTAAATTGCCTCGTTAGCAATGATTGTTAGCTTATGTTGAAGAATTTATAAGTTTCTCCCTGCGAGGTTAGGTTGATTATATGCATTCGTTATAGAAATCAGTTTATATTGAGGTTGATTAGTGTTTAGGGTGGTTGAATGGTAGCAGGTTGATTGGTGTTTAGTGGTGGGCTCGAATGTTATGTTGATTAGTTGATTGAGTTGTGGTTGTGGTTGAGTAGTACTAGTGTTGTTGGTAGAGTTGTGAATTGGATGGTCTAGTTGTGGTTAGCATTGAAGTTTTATGGGGTTGGTTGACGAGTAGGTCGTGGACTCATTTGGGTATTCTTGTCATTCATTTATTTAGAAATGTTTGATTATCATTGTTTATTGTCCTTTATCGGTATGTTTATATTTAATTGACAAGCCTATAAATTTATGCATTTTGACAGTAAATTTACTAATGACTTATAATATTATGATACGTTTGTATAACATTTCATAGCCCATCTATCTATGCAATTAATTGGCTAATTACACTACTTAGTGAGGTTAATTTCCACTCATGGACTAAGTACAAAACAAGCTTACATTCGCCCCACCTAATACAACTATGTTGGCATTTTATTGTGCCGAGTTCACAGTGACAGTGCAGCGTTCTCAAGTGCATTCCATTGTTAGTGCCTTAGAGCCAAGGTGGCGGTGGTAGTAGATCCTCTGATCTGTGTTTTATTTGAAGTTTGGATTTCTCTGTTGTTATTTAGATTTAGATTAGGTTGACTAATATTTGATATTTTTTTGCTGGTCGATTATTTGTATATAGGTTGTAACTCTTCTTTTGATTGTATATATTGTTTATTGTTTTATTCAGGCGGATATGTCTTTAAATTTGAGTCGTCACATCGGTTGGTGACTCTAGTGTCAGATTTGGATGATTCAACCTCGGAATTGGCCAGTGGTGGGTCACAATTTGGTGTCGAGCCTAGGTTTGATTTTTGGTTGATTATTGGTTGTATTGCCTATCAGTTTTTTCTTGGAGTTGTTTTGGTTGGTCGTTCTCTGGACGTCAGTCGTTTCTTCGTTTCCTAGGCTATTTGAGGATGCCACCGAGAATAGACCTGTAGAACGACTCGTGCCACAGTGGCAGGTGAACCGAGATGTCTTTGGAGGTAAAACCCAGTGGTGGCGTGCCAGTGAGTATGGCGAGGATAGGCCAGTGAACAATAGAGTTGGTGCATTCGCATCCCCAGTTGGTCGTGTTTACGTGGATGAGGTAGAGTTGGAAGAGTCGGTATATGCTATGGTAGCAGCACAAACATGAGGCTGGAAAGGTTTGAAATGGCTCTTTGAGCATTTTTGGGAGAGATCACTGGGCTAACCTCTACCTCATCCTGACAACGGATCCTGTGTCTTGGGAGGCGTTTTTGTGAGTTAGAGAGAACTATTGTCACAGTGCCATGTGGCTACCACAGAGAAGATTTGATCCACAGTGACTGGGTAGAATCGGTTGATGAGTTAGTGAGTCACGAGCCAGGCGAAGAGGGACGTGAGTCGGTTGGAACTAGTGGACCTTCAGTTGGGGAGATCAGAGGAGGATGGTCAATGATTTCGTCGAGATCAGTGTTCGATTTTGTTATTCGCCCCGAGTTATTAGTTTCTTCTTTTTTGTAATTGTATCTTAGATGGTGGATTTCAAGAAGTATCATATTGGAGTTCAGTGGTCAAATGTTTCCATTGTCAATTTGGTCATAGATATAGGATTGTCGGAGAGAGAAGATCTCATCTCGTTGTGGCCTTTGGACATCTTAACGAGGTTGTCCTCGGCCCGTAGAGTGGAGTCGATATGGAGGGGCGAGTGGGCGCTTTGGAGGCCCCGTGGAGGTCAGTCGAGTTGGAGGCTCTCGGGGGAGGCGCTTGTGCGTAGCGACAGTGGTGCTAACGAGAGCCAGTTAATGCGGTTACTCGTGAGGAGGTGTGGATGCTCCCGAGTTGTGGTACCTTGTGCTTATGTGATTTTGAGGCTAGGTGTTTTTGATTCTGGGCTACTCACTCATTTATTGCCCAACATTTGTTGATGTTTTACCTTATGAGTCTTTACTTGTTAATTTACTATCACTTGACACCCGGTAGGGGCGTGCGATGAGGTTGATCGTATATAAGAGTTTTGCCATTTGAGTGTGAATAATCGGTTTCTAGTTGTGGACCTACTTCGTTGGAATTAATGATTTGATCTTATCTTGGGTATGGATTGTAGTTGGGAACATCATGCCAAGTGCGCTTTGTGGGGAGATCATTTTTGCGAGTCCGGGTAGACCGGATATTCTGTTTGTGCGAGTTAGGAAGATCCCACTACATCGGGTTCATTTAGAGCGCAGGGCCGAGTTGATGGAAAAATTGTGTTAGGTTTACGGGTATGTGTGGTGGGCTTGGAGTCGAGAGGAGGCTGATTGGAGGATGTTCGTGTTGTCAGGAATATTGATGTGTTTCCGGGTATACGCGAGTTTACCATGTGTGCGAAGGTGTTTTCGATCGAGGTAGTTCCAGTCTTTTATGCCGATTTCTATTGTGCCGTATAGAATGGCTCAGCGGAGTTGAAAGTTGAACTGATTGTCTTTGCTTGATAGGGGTTCATCAGACAGTGTTTCTGGTAAGTGCTGTTACGTTTGTTGAGAAGAAGGATGAGTACGTTGAGGTTGTGTAATAGACTCTGAGGCGGTGAATGCGTGACTGTCAGAACTAGATTATCCATTACGAGGATAGATGATCTTGTAACGACCCGCCTACAATTCGGCCATACCAGGTTAAGTCGTATACACATATATAAATTCGGCATACGATGGTTGACACTTAAAAAAAGTAACCTGTTAAAAATAAACTTTTGTTTGAAAATAAGTAAAACCTGATAGCTCGATAAATGAAATACTTGAGGGTTTCACAAATCCTCAAAACACAGTAACATACCCAAATTATGATATGAAAATTCTAGAAAATAAAACCATCAATTAGACTAACCAAAATACTTTAATAACACATGCCATTTGTAGTCCTACCAATTTCTTTAGTATCTTATTATCAATATTTCGCTCAATGACATTTTCTCTCCCCCCAAGACAACACAATGCAAGACAATACACAACAATATCTATTTCAAACTGTTATATAATAACCCATATTTCCTCAAGTCATGTATTGTGCCTTCTCTGGCAAGCTCACCCAATTCGCCTCGGCACCTTTTCTGGCGGGCTCACCTCGTTATATGGCTGCTTTTCTGGCGGGCTTACCTTTATTATCCGTACGCGCGGACCTGCGCACCTGTTAATGCAGTCCTTCTCTGCGACTCAATCATGACATCGATATGATGTTACTACTCTCTATGGTAAACATGACCAACAACCAACACTGACACCATACTGGTAGGTATCTCCTAACATTTTAAAATAACTCCAGCGTCTCATGACAACACGAGAGAAATATAACCATTCAAGTCCATACTAATATCACTCAAATCATAATTAATAAGTTATGAATACCTCTCCCATTTAATCATGCTATAATCACATCTCAATATTTACGTAATCTTGTATTTCAACAAATCATGCTCGCAAGAGTATAATACACAATATATCAATCCAAACAACTCAACATTTCAACATTTCTAAGTCTGTATCACAAATATAATAGTTCATAACAGTTACATATACTGATTTACATAACCATATATCTATTTAGCAAGCACATCATGCAAATTTAAATAATATTAACACACGAGTGATAAATCCCCACCTTTGGCTAGCACCACTAGCGCCCGAGAATTCAATCGATCCTCAAGCCTTTTCCGTCATCACCACCTATATTTAAAATAAATCAAGCTTAGACTTTTTAAACTTCTTCTCGATTTTAACTCTTTTTAATCTCTTATATTCTTTAATTATGTTACTTACTTTATTTTAGAGTTTTAATAAAATATCTTGATTTAATTCAATTCTTACATCTTAGTAGCTTTATCTTAGTCTAAAACATCCCCTTTTTGTGTTCTCAAAGAATAAACTTAAATTTTCCATTCTGCTCTCTTTTTGTTCAATTACCCAACTTTCAACAAATTTAATTTTAAATGGCAGCTTATAGGTAAAATATTGCTAATCCAAGCTAACGATAAGTAGTTAAAGATAAAATTTCAACCATCCAACCCCAACCATTTTATTTCTCCCCCAGCCCCAATTCTAACATGAAATAATTTTAATCAACCCAAAATCAACCGTCCCTTTCGAAAGTCAACTCTCATATAACCCAATTTAACCTCATTTATGTGCTTAATATATGTCACAAGATCCTCTTTAACATTTAATTAAACATACATAACCAAAATCTTAATCATTGTCAACTTTCTAAATTCAAAAGTTAATCCTTAATAATATGAACATAAATTATATATATATTTCACTTACCTTAATTAAACACTTTATTAACACTTCATCACCATTTAACAAGCCTAAATTCTAGTCTTCCACTAAAGTCAATATTTTACAAAACTCAATTAAAATAGATAGTTGGTACCTTATGAAACTTAAGTTGAAGAGTCAAATGTGGTTATTTTTGCAAGATGAAAAGAAAAATCAAGGGTTTAGGGGGATGGGGTGGGTCTGCTATGGGGGGTTTGGAGGGAGAGTGTTTCTTTGGCTTTTGAGTTGTATTGAAGAAGATGATAATGGTGGTAGGTGGCATATTAAATGTGAGACTTGTCTTTAATAATTTCTCCCCATCGAACTAAATTCAAACGATTAGATTTTCCGACAATCCGACATTGCTTTTAAGTTAAATCTGCATATATATGTTTATTTCTATTATTTTATTTATTTATTGTATTTATTATTATTATTTATTTATTTTTATTTTTTGAAATTTATACTCTTCTAACGACCAACTCAATTTATCGATTAATTATTTATTAATGGTTCGGGTTATCACATTCTACCCAACTTATAAAAATTTCGTCCTCGAAATTTATTTTAGTTAAACTTTCTCAATTTCACTTTAGTTCACCCAACTTTAGTTGCATTATAACCACACTCTGACAGCCAATGATGATGGCTGTCTGGTAGTTGCTCCCGACAAAACACGTAAAACACATACAAAACTCTCCACTTACTAACCTTCTACTCGAAAAGTCGGGTAGCAGCATTTCTCATCAGTCCTCTCTCCCATTAGCTTCCTCACTTTCGATGATTCATCCACAAACTTTACCAACATCTTCTTTGTTCTTCTTGCCTTCTTTTTAGTCAGAATTCTTCTGGTTCTTCTTCCTACTTCAAGTCTTCTCAAGTCATCGGATGAAACTCTAAAACATAAACTCATCATTGACTTGTAGAAAAGAAACATGGAAAACATATTGAATCTTTCAACTCTCTAAGCAATGCTAACCCGATAGAACCTTCTCCTACTTTTCCAAATTTTAAGCGGGCCAATGTACTTGGAATCAGCTTCTCTCTTCGAACCTCATTATACCTTTCTCATAGAGATATACGGCAGGAATGTAGTCACCCACTTCAAAGGACAATTCTATCCGGCGTCGATCGGCGTATTTCTTTTGTCTATCCAGTGCCGTTCTCAAGTGTTGTCGTATCACCTTTACTCTCTCTATCAAACTTTCCACCAACTCAGAACCATAAATCTTCCTTTCCCCCACTTCATTCCAACATATTGGAGTTCTACACCTTCGACCATACAAGGCTTCAAATGGTGCCATCTAATGCTTGTGGGAAGCTTTATTTATAAGCAAACTCTGTCTTTGTAGCTCTTGTCCCAACTCCCAGAAACTCCTTTTACAAGCTCATAGCTGTCCTCCAACGTTTGAATCGTTCTCTCGGTCTTATACGTTTGAGGATGAGCAGGTACTCAAATTAACGCTGTCCTAATGCATGGAAAATCCCCCGAAAACCTCGAAGTAGACCTTGCATCTCTACTCTGACGATACTCGACCTCCATGTCGACTCACCCATAGTCATACATTCGGCCAACTTCTCCGGTCATCGGTTGACTTTATGGGTGAAAATGAAACATCATGACGGTCTATCCACAACTACCCAAATCATTTCTATTCTTAGATTTGGGCCCAACACAAAATCCATTATGACGTTGGCAGTTGACTTTTAGGTTTCGTTGACTTTTGGGTTGATATTTTAAGACTTTAAATGTGTGGAGGGTATATTGGGACCTTATTATAGTTATTGTGATAGTAAATTGGTGGTTAAGGTGATTAAAGGCAGTTAGGTTGAAAAAGTGTTAATTCCCAAGTTGAGTTATAAATGATATTTAGAATTATGGGTTGTTAATTATGGACTATAACTAATTTACTAAAATGACTTATAACTTGATTTTTAATGATTAAGTTATAAGATGGAATATAATGAGGATCGATTGGTTGTGTCATTGGGATTATAATTAGATGGATTTATCCGTCCTGCGTTAATTGTTAGAGATAGTTCCGTAAAGTTGGTTATGTATCTTCTAGAGCATGGGGTATATTAGTAGGTCTTGATTATGCTTCTGGGTGTTTGTTTAGCGTTGATCGTGGAAAAGAGGCAGTTACGTGGTGTGGAGGTTTTGTGAGCTGGCTAGCGGAGGTGAGTAGTTATCTCTGGGTGTTGCTACGTGCCTTTAAGTGTGAACATGTTATTGTGGGTATGATTGCTGTGTGATTCATTTGTGAGTATGATATGATTGTGATTATATTACGTAGCGTTGAAGATTTCTTGAGGTAAGTAATAAGCTTGAACTCCAACTTATATTCGATTTAATGGCCTTGTCGGCACTTATGATTTATGTGTGTATTAAACTTACTTGATATCGTGGCCTTGTCGTGATTGTGTTTGACTTACGATTGTGAGATGTTTTAGGCTGTGTGCTTGGATATTGTTTGGGAATTAGAATAATTTATTTATTGAGGTGATGGTTAGAGTTATCCTTGACTTGGTGATTTGAGTGTGGTTGACCTATCGAGATGATTAGGGGTTAGGTGACTCTCTTCCTTGCGGGATGTCACGACGATATTGGCCTTATACTTAGTGTATAAGTGTGATTGTGCCTTAGTGTATATAAGTGCGGTGTGCCTTATACTTAGTGTATGAGTCTCGATTGTGCCTTATACTTAGTGTATAAGTGCGGTGTGCCTTACTTTGTGTATAAGTGCGGTTTGTATATACTACGGTATAAGTGCTGAGGTGATTATTGATTAGTCCATTCTGGTGAAGCTAGTTGAACATATGCACATTAGAGGATGGTATCTTGGTGGGGATATGAGAGATAGGAGGTTTGATGACTAGAGTTTTAGTGGTTATTGAGTCTATTGATTTCTTCAGGTGTGTGCTTGCGAGCAACTATATTACTATCTTCATGTATTATGTGAGACTACATTGGAATCATGTTGTATGACCTTTTAGGTAGTCACAGATATGTATTTTATTCATATTTGACTCAATATATTATTGATTGACTCGTTCGTATGGTAAGTTCACCCACATATTTAAGTTTCACTAAACTTAAGCTTACACCCCTTACAAGTGGGGGCATTTCATTTGTGCCGGTTGACAGTGACGGTTGGTAAAATTTGTTTGAAGTTTTTGTTCGAGTGGCTTCATTGAGCATCGGGTGTGAAGGATCCTCTGATCTAATTTTGATATGTTGTCAATGTTTGATTGTTGTATTTTCCTTTTGAAACTTTATGGCCTTTTGACGATTTTATTCATTTGTATTACGAATGATACCTCTCTTTTGTAGCCTTGCAGTCTTGTTTATTTGGGATATGTTGTATATATGGAGGTGGTTGGTTAGATATCACGTGGATTATAAATTTTTAAGCTGTGATTATTTGGTAATATTATAATAATCATATTTTGAGCAGTAGTTTTAAACTGAGTCGTCCATCGGTATTGGTGATTCTAGTGTTTCGGATTATAATGACTCTCACCTCGGTAGGCAGTGAATTACATTAAATAGTCAATGATCTCTTTGTTGTCCCCGTCCCAGTTTGAGCAAACATTTCAAAATATAATCTGACTTCATTTCAATCCTTTTATCCTAATTCATGCTAGACTTTTTATTCTATTTAGTTGTAAATTGACTAATACGTAAAGATTACTAACTATGTTTCAATAACAATTACGATGACAACCCTCACTACAGCTAGAATTCGATAATCATTATATCCTGTTCATTCCAACATTTTCAAATATGTCAATCAATCAATTTCAACTTTTCCCCAATTAGATTTAACTATTCACGATGACCTCTAATCCCAAGTCCAACTTGCCTCTAAATCCACTAAAGTAATTCCAACGATTTGCTTCCAACACTTATAATTCATTGTATCCCAGCAGTCACTAACGATTCCATTCTTACATCAACCACCACATCTTAGCAAAAAGTGAGCATACGATCACCCAGTCAATTCAACTTCTCTTCTTACTTTCTACCCCAAATATGATCATTATCAATTCTATATTTATAATTTAAGCACAGACAATAATTCTATTCAATAATATGTCAAAATCCAAAGTCAACTGAAGTTCAAAATTCAACGACTAAAACACTCAATTTCAAATTTAACACGATATATCAACTCAAAGAATAACTAATTTAGAACACAAGAATCAATTAGACAATAAAATTCAAAATACAAAAGTCAACAAGTCAAACTTAGGAGATCTCCAAATCTCAAAATCCTTTTCTTTTCCTTGAGCTTGTGTAGAATGATGAGGAGAAACTCCGAAAATTTGAGGTCAAACTACCATAAGATGGAAGAAAATCAAGCTAAGAAAATCAAAAGGGGAGAAGCGATCGCATAGCGAGAGAGAAGAAAGGGCAATCGGCCCTCTTCTTATTCTTGTTGGAGCCAGAAGAATTTGGTCTTTAGACTTTTAAATAGTTGACTTGTTTAATTCGTTTGAACATTCGTTTAATTCAATCGATACTTCGTTTAACTTATTTCGACAATCAACTTAACATTAACGATGATTTATATATTAAAATTATATTACCGCCCAAATAATGTCATTCCACTCGATTAAAACTTTTAAAATTATCAAAACGAAATATACTATCAACAGACGATTCATTATATTTCGACTATTCGACTTGAATTTTGATTTCTCCTGAAATACTTACCGACTCTAGTATACTATTTCAATAATAATGTCTGGGCAGGTTATTACAATCTGCCCACCTTATAAAATTTCGTCCTCAAATTTATAATAAACAGGTAAGCCTTATAACATACTTATTTTCAACTCCTATTTGTTATCTAATATCACAACTTAATGTTATGTAAAACTCACATACTCAAATTGATGATATCTCTCCTCATTTCCTCTACCATTATTAGTTGGTATCTAGCATCTCATATAGTAATCCTCTTCTGATCTATAATCTATTAAGCACATCAATATCCTTCATGTTTTCACCCCAACATTTTACTACGTATCGATAACATCTCATCTTTTCATCATTTGTTATCTATCTCGTTAAGCCACTACATATCAATGTTGATCTGACTTCTCCACATAAATTAACATATATACATAACCACAATATCCTATAAAGAATAATCAAATTATCTCATAAAAGGAAATCAGCGACTCCCCATGGTATTTCACAATCTTGATGAATCATTACAGCAACATTCTACCTAGACCTCTATTTAATGGCATTATCCGGTCCTCATAGGATTACACCTCGATAATCATACCATATCCATAATGTTCGCCAACTGTCAATACCTCTCATTATTGTTTACTCCATGATTATATGAACTCATCAGGTGACAGACACTCCCAGCTAATCGTTATACTTTAATCAACCCACATAATCATAACATCTAAGGTAACGAGAACACCCAATCTGAACATTTCTTGGAAGCAAATCACATAATCTCAACGTCAAATATCAACAAAGATCAATATATCAGCCTCTATGTCGTAGATATTATCATTCGCCACTATTTCAATATCTGCTATAATCATCAATATCCCTTTCTTGTTTACGTAACATTCTCAGAAGTCATCTAGCAATTATCTACTGTATTAGTTCATTTCTTGTATAACATCTCTTGATATCGTCTAACAATTTATTAACACCATAACAGTCTCTAATCAACCTCAACGCACCTTCAGCACAACTAGATATGCTTAAATTCAACATATCACCTTATAGTACTCCTTACAACTCTAGAGGATACTTCATGTCTCAACGATACACATAATAATTTCGATGCAATTTCCTTGTCGTGAATCAACTTCCTCTCGTAGAAGAACTCCAAATTTACTCCTCGACAGAAGGAACTCCAAACTATAATCAACTTCAACTCATGCATTGGACATTTATAAATACAGTCTGACATTTTCATACTCTATACTTTGGTCTTACTACCTTGGCATATCCTTATATTCTCATCATTACCTTTAAAGACATAGTCATCTTTCTTAATCATCAAAATCTAAGCATTGTATCCTCTAAATCACCGTATCCAACATCCATATGGTTCTACGTATTATCATATCCATCTAGCAATTGTAGTATCACAATTTATTAATCTTCAAATTCTAAATACACGATTTAAGCTTTTACATATATAGTTCACTAAATAACACTAATAACTCCATAATACATGTCCATAAGTGTCTATCAAAATTGCTATAACTCTCATTATGTATATGCTTCAAGCCCTCATATTTCTAGCATAATAGAACTGCTCCATATTCTAATAATATATAAATCTAAATATACATTAGGTACATATATTCTCACATATATTCTCATTTTTTAAGCATTACTGCTTTACAAATTCTACAAGAGATTCGTAATACCCATACTTTCTTATCACTTTAATAAATAAATTATGTCATCAATCACCCCTTATCTGAAGGAAAGAAAATTCGTGCCTTTGACTCATGTTAATGCATGGCATTCCTCAATCTAATTATCATCTATTTATATTTACTCAGCTCTTATCCTATTTAACAAAGACATTCTTTTCCTTGATTCCTAACTTACCGTACTGCCTGGTTATGTCTTATAATCCATAATATAATCTAGTATCACCAATCTAGCTAGTTCCTTATTCATCGTATTAATGACTTAGTTTCATAGTCTAACACTCTGAATATAACCTCAAGTTCCAACATCTGAAGAAAAGAATTGCATCTATCTCTAACATATCCTTTTAGCAAATAGTTTCAACCAATTTATAATCTTAATCTATCCTTATACAATGATCGTTCGTTTTGTTTCTCTTTATTCTTCTCAGAAATCCTCATAAATACTTAACATCCAACAATCTTCATCAACTAAATTCTTCCATAGTCAAATATTTTGTCAATCATCGTTGAATTTCAATTCTTATTCTTTGTCCTTAGTATGTAGTTATTCTTCTGCCTTTAAGCATCCATTATTCCTCTTTCATATAATATTTAAAACGATAACGAACTTCTATAAACATTTATCGATATTGAATTTCTATTATCAACTCATTATGTCATAGACTCGCCCTTTCTTGATTCTTTGATACGGTATAAGTCTCCACCTTACTTGCCTTCCAAATAACCATAAAACTTCTTAATACCTCATTTAACAACTTACTAAGCCGTTAAATCGCGTCATAATCTTAAGCTATGTGATTCGACACTTGCTAACTTTTACTCAACTCATCAACTGGAAATTCAAATTTTCTCCATCAACATTCTTCATATATATAATTGCATACAATACATTCAAGTCTTCCAGAAGTTCTCATTCTTTATCATTCCATTTCTCTAGCATAAATTAACAGTGCATTAATAATTAAATCCTTGATATTCAACTATCTACCTAGTTTATATCATAATTTCCTTACTTTCTCACTTTTATTTATACATTACCCAACATGTCATACACCAACAAACATATACTTCACATATCATACCTTCTAGGGGTTCTATTTTATCACCTTTCATTACAATAAATCATACACAATTTTCATCCTTACTTTGATAAAATACAAATCTAATTTCCTTCTTCTAATCATATTCCATAATTCACTGATTCTTTGATTTTTTTAAGCCTTAAATAATCCATTTCTGTCAATTAACATCGTAGTTCATAAATTATTGACGCTATATCTAGTCTCTGAGTTTTATTATGAAGAATGATTCTATAAACAGTACATTACACACTTCAGAGACAACTTCAACCGGTCCCCTCTTCTTAATATACTTCTCCTAGAGGTCACGCTTCCTATCTCATCTAGTAATCTCTCTTAGAGTTTTCTCCAACTGGTATATCAACTAATGTTTCTCGTAAGACCGTTCTTTCTCCGTCGAACTTACTGCTCCAATCATCAACGAATTTCCATCTCGCTTAAATATTCTATTGATAGGGTACTACCGAACGTCTCTTCTTTCTCAGGTTCCCAAACTTTTTCATTATTCCACTTTATCCTTCAACCAACTTGCTTCTGACCTTAACTAGAATTTCATAATGACAATCGAACTAGAATACTCATTTTCATCTCAAACTCCTAGTTACATTATATTCAACTTTATGTCTAATAAATTACTCTCACACTAAATTTCACCAATACTCATTTTTTTTTCAATATTTCAGATGTACAGACATATTCAATGCCTCTAGATGATTGATAATCCAACATAACCATTAATCATGATAACAAGCAAATTTTCCACCATTCAAGCTTATCATAATTCTCTAGTATCATCAGATAAATTCAATATCCCACTTTATTCACGGCACTTACATATTCTCTTATTGCCCTGTTATTTATGTTCCCGTCGGATGACAAGATTCATTAACTTGTTCTATTCACAAGTGACCCATCAACGCGTCAACCAAATTGGTCTCACCATCTAACATGGGTCACATCTACCATAGTATCACGGTATTCATCACCAATTATTTTAGATGCTGAGTTCAACTAGGATCATCGTCTTATACTACCATCGCAATCTGCCTTGGCACTCTTGGGTCTATCTACCTTACATCAATCCTTTAACAACTCAAGTCAACATAAGAAAAAGTTCCCAACCTCCTTTGGCATATCTCTATCTATTCATTTCAACATATCCGATTTCAATTCTTACTTATATGTCTCATAGTATCTCTCTTCACGTTAGTTCATAGGACAACTAAGTTCAATGATCTTTTCTATATGAATCTTACTTTAGCTAAACAAAAATGCTAGGTGGCATCTCAGCAGTCAACGGTCTTGAAAGAAAAGACTCGGTTTGGAAAAGACAAACAACTCGTCTGAAACAACTAGTTAAGCACACAACCACACAGGACCTTCAAGTGATAAGGCCTGAAACAAATTACTTAATTGTAGGCCAAACATAGAATTGATGGCCTCGAGGTTAGACCGTCATGAGACTGTATAAATTAGCTCTCGATTGGTTGTACGAAAATCACTGTTTGAAAGCAGTGAACTTGACGGTTTGATAGTAAAATAGTTCAGCGAAAACATTTCATGCAGTTAACCATCATGTGTCACATCTAATAGACTAAATACACAACTTCATAATTTCAAGCCAAAATATATGAAACGATTATTTCTATTTTCTTTAGTCAAATCACAATTTGGTACATGAAAAAATAGTAAGACAAATGTTGAGGATCCCAACACCCATCTCACCTAAATAAAATCACGGATACTCACGAACTCAACGCTTTAAAAGACTTTGTCAATCGAAGGTGGGAAAGGGGTAAACTCGGCAGCTTAGTGAGCAGATCCTCTTGGATGTTAACTTGCCCATCTAAAACAAATTACAACAAGGGATAAATATCTGATATGTATGTAGCGATAGGATAGATAAATACATTTGTACATATATAATACAACAAATATACTATTCTTGAGCATCATAACGAGTTATCTCATCCCAACAAACTTCGTTATAGAAAATTTAACTACGTTGCTCACGGTCATATTCTTATCACACAAGCAAACAAATAACGAGAAAATTTCCTACGTTCATACTAAATACAATAAATAACTTACAAAACAAACACAATAACATCATATATATGATTCATTGCTTTTCCCATTGACTCTTATGAACACTAACAACATATCCTTTCGGCAAATACCCTTGAACCCAACATGTCATATCCTTTTCAGCAGGCTCACCTTCGAACACCCCATCATCTCATCCTCAAATCAAACAATTCTAAATCACACATACAATATCAAGCATGTCACACAATGATCAATGTGGCATCTACAACACACATAATACAACAAATCATATAGAGCCTATGCTACTTAAAAATCTACTCGGATCGTCCACTTACAATCATACTCAAACTTGAATACGCCCATACATATACATGTTCAACCATGAATACCTATAACGAAATAAACAAACATAATGCATTTAACACAACCACGTTCAAGTCAACATTAACGCTACAACTATAACCACGAGATAAGTTTAGAACGACTGCAGTCACAATCAATTTTACCATATACTTCACAAACATAGATAAGGTAGCAAGGTGATAAATCACAGCAGCTGGTACCTTGGCCCAAGCGATCAATCGTCACTCGTTGTTCCCCACGTCCCACGATGCGAGCGAGCATTTCGAAATATAATCACAACTTCGTAACCATTTCAATCCTTGTCCTAATTTAAGCTAGACTTTTTAGCCCATTTGATTTATAGAATTGACCTTGTCGTAAAGATTTTAACTATGTTTCAATAACTGTTTTGGTGACAACCACTCACTACCCGGCTAAATTGATGTCGACCTATATCCTATTCAATTTCCAACATTTCAAATGTTTTCAATCAATCAATTTCAACTTTCCCAATTAATTTAACCATTACGATACGATATCTAATCCCAAGTCAAACACTCTTGGGGAAATCATAAAATTAATTCCAACCGATTTGCTTTAGCACTTATAATTCATAATTGTATCCCCAAAGCGATCATAGATTCAATAATTTATTTACATTAACCTACATTTTAACAAAAAGTCAACCCCACGATCACGAAAGTCCAATTCCAAACTATATGACACTTTCTACCCCAAATACTCGATCATTACCAGTTCTATATTATATTTAAGCTAGACAATAATTCTATTCATGTATATCCAAAAATCCAAAGTCAACACAAAGTTCAAAAAGTCAACGGCCTAAAAACATCGAAATTTCATTTAACACGATATATCAACTCAGAATAACTAATTTAGAACCCAAGAATCAATTAGGCAAATAAAATTTAAAATACAAAAAGTCAACAAAAGTCAATCTTGGAGATCTCACAAAATACTCAAAAGATCACCTTTTTTGCAGCAAACTGACGGGAATGATGAGAGCTCTCGAAATTTGAGGTCCAACTTCATAAGATGGAAGAGAAATTGAAGAAAGAAAAATCAGGGGGTGGGGAAGAGCCATCTTTGGCAGAGAGAGAGAAGGGCAATCATTCTTCTTGTCTTATTCGAAGCCAAGTTGGTCTTTTGGACTTAAATGGGTTGGCCTGTTTAACTCGTGTGGACCCCGATCGTTTAATTCAATCGATACTTCTCGTTTTAACTTATTTCGACCATCAACTTCCAAACATTAACATTGATTTATATACTCAAATTATATTACCGCCCAAATAATGTTCATTTCTTTTCGATTAAACTTTTAAAATTATCAAATAAATATACTATCAATCAAACCGATTAAACTATTTTAACTATTCGACTTCAATTTTGATTTCTCCCTCGAAATACCTGACTAACTAGTATACTATTTCAATAATATTAATACGAACGAGGTTATTACGCGTGTTATGCAAAGTAACTCCTTCGTCCCTCTATTACTGGAAATTACTACTGGCTTCAGTCACAAATTCTTAATTCATGTAATAACTGCGGCTTGAACTGACTGCGATGTATAGATTACGTAGTGAAGATAAGGCTGACCTACGCTTAGAACTCCTCCAAGATCTGCTCCGTTGAGACAAAATACATACGGGCCCAGGAGCGTTGAAATGCGTCTGCAGCCAGTCTGGCGGCGTGGTCTTGGTGACTACTAACTCATCTCACTTATATACGGCATCTTTAGTTCTTCATGCTAAGATGCGCTAACGCAATCAGTGGTTCTCACACAGTTAGCTTGAGCTATCTCTTCGTTATACTTTCGATTGCATAAGACATGCTCAGTGCGGTGCCATAACATAGCATACATGATGGATCCTAGCCGGCTGTAAAATTGCATCCTTAAATTTCATCTCGGCACTAGTAGTGGGACAACATTGCTTTCTGCTTTGAGTTGAACTCCGTGTCATGGGAGATTACCCTTCTTGGAATTACTCATGTTGAACTGCATTGCCTTATTCTGGGTATCGACAAAGTCCAATTAGCCTTGGCCCGATCTACGATGGATCTTTATTTCAAGTATATGTTATTGTACTAAGTCCTTCATTGAGAAACATTTTGGTAATCCTTGGTAGTTTAGCTAACTCTCGTTGTTTTCATATTAAATTATGTCATCGACCTGCAGACTATGATGATACATGCTCCACGCGCAGCTTCTTGTATGCAAGACTCTTCTTAGTTCTTGATGAAACCAAAATCTTTAATTGATTCATCAAAGCGTAGATTCAAACTATGGGATACTGCTTAAGACCATAAATGGACCTTTACCTTTTGCACATACCTTCTTAGGTCCTTTAATACATGTCACTTTGGAGTTTACCATATACACATCCTCTCTAAATTTCCATTCGGAAGGCGGTCTTTACATCCATTTGCCATGTTCATAGTCATGAAATGCGGCAATGGCTAAGATTATCCGGATGGATTTTAGCATAGCCACCGGCCTTGATAGGTTTAGTCATAGTCACATGAACTTATTTGGAAACCTTTAAACAAGTCTAGCTTT
This sequence comes from Lithospermum erythrorhizon, assembly GCA_019722365.1. Taxonomy (NCBI): domain Eukaryota; kingdom Viridiplantae; phylum Streptophyta; class Magnoliopsida; order Boraginales; family Boraginaceae; genus Lithospermum; species Lithospermum erythrorhizon. Next base: position 3,994 of record JADFUC010000606.1, on the reverse strand, counting down.
ATTTTATCGACGTTTCCGTCTTTATGTGTTTCTTCTTAAATACCCATTTACATTCAATGGAATGAACCCGTTTGGTAAATCAACAGGATAACCTTGTTTCTGGTACATAAATCCATTTGGATTGCATGGCTGTTGCCATCATCGGCATCCTTGCTATTTATTGCTTCCTTATAAGTAGCGGGCTCGTCACTTTCAATGATGAAAGCTTCACCATACCGGCTACAGTTCATGACGATCTACATTGGATCTCTAAGGTTGGTTCTTCCATAACTTCTTGTGGATCAAGGACTAGATCTTCTATGAAGGATTGCCAATTCTTGTGAGTGCGTCGGATAGCCATTAGATGCGTGACTTCATCAACTTGGGTTTTATCAAGATGAACTGTACTAGTCATGAAGACGATATTCGCACTAAGAACACTCTGTCTTGCAATGAAGATTTTATTACCGTCTTTTTGGGTAAGTATTAACCAAGCTGTTTCCTTTGGATATCTATGAAATAGCATTTATCGGATTTGGGCGCAAGTTTAACTCCTTTGTTAATCTTAACATAACTACGACCCAAATCTGAGAAAACCCTGCCCAGAATCTTCCCAAACCACAGTTCATAGAGGTTTTCTCTCACTTTGTTGGACATTTGTTTAAGGTAAATTAATCGGCAGAAGTGCATATCCCCGAAATTAACTTTGGTAGATGGATGTTCATCATAGGCCAGACATATGTTTGTCTGAATTTGGTTAGTGCTACTCTTGTCAAGATGCATCTTCTTTTTGAGCTCATCCTAAGAACTCCATTGTTAATCGTGCTTGACACAGGGGTAATTCTAGGATGGGTGACCTATGAAGTTTCTCGGTGAGCTTGCAGTGAGTGAGTTCAAAACATGTTGACCCGTGTTGGTTTGTGAGCTGGGTCCATAAATCTATGCCTTCGACCTTGATGCGCCCGGTCCCAAGGCGTTACAAATGGTATCGGATCAGCTTAGTCCAGAACTATGATCTAATTACTATAAGGTGCAAAGTCGAGACACCTCTCTTGAGGCCGTATGGGCCACCTCTAGAATCTCACACACACGGATGCGGTCTTGGATGTGTTATTAGCTCAACGAGGGGCGTTGAGTATTTAAGTGGGGAGTTGTAATACCGACGCTTAAAAATGTGTATATTATTGTGTGGCTGATTGTGTGATATTTGATAAGATTTGATTGATATTATACCATCAGATGCATCTTCTTTCGGAGCTCATCACTATAAGAACTCCATTGTTAAGCGTGCTTGACTTTTGAGGTAATTCTAGGATAGGTGACCTTGGGAAGTTTCATTGAGCACGTGATGAGGACTAAACGTCTTTGAAAGACCCATGTTAGTTGTGAGGCCAGTCATCAAATCTAATAATGCACCGACCCGATTAAGCAGACAGGCGTTACGAGTTGAACCCAATTCCCCACGAATAGCCTCGCGTGATTTCCTCAAGATCCTCTCCAACGCTTGTTTCAACACCAAAGATGTCCTCTCGTTACGGACCAAGAGGGAAGCAATTAGAACTTGAACTTGCTAGAGTTTGAGGATGAAATGAAATTGGAGAAAATTCTTCGATTGTCTCAAGGAAGAGAGCTGGCACTCTTTGAGGTGGAGTTTTTGTAATTCTTATGTCCATGAAAAACTTCTAATCCTCTCTTAAATACCAAGTCCCAAAATTCACTTGTTAAGCAACTTTCGTTAAGAAATCCAGTTTAACTAGTTAACTTAATTAGACCGTTGAGCCTCTAATTAAATGAGTTACTAATTGAGTTGTTCTATTTTAATTAACTATAAGTTAATTAAAATACTAACAATCCACTATCGAATAGCTTATGATTATTCATCGATCTCAATTGTTTTAATTGATTAAACTAAGTTTAACCAATTGATGTTCATCAACATATATATTTGAAAATATATAAATATTGAGAAATACATTTCGATATACAGAATCTCGTTTAATTTCATTCTTGAAATATTGAATATCATTGTGTATTATTGGCATTCTAGGCTCGGATAATAGTAAGATGTATAATAGCAATAATTGACCAATGACTATTATTATAACGATTAATGAGTAAGATCTAGCAATAAGCTCATAACTCTTAAGTGTCATGAGAACCCCACGCAGTAATAGCCATTGCTAAGGTGAACACTAAGTTCCGATGTCCTGACAACAACCGGTAAATGAATTGATACACAATTGGCCATATGAGCACAATAAAAGAATCAATTCTCTGATTTCCAACACAAATATGATAAAGGTATGTATATTTGAGTTCGAAGTTAATACAATTGATAATTAATAGTTTGAAAATTGTTGATAATTTTTTCAAAGAGCTACTTTATCAAATATTTCATACTTTTATTGAGTAATACATTCTTATATGTATCTGAGATAGTTCAAGCATATTTTTATATTTTAATTGTTATTCTAATGAATTTTAGGGATTATTTGAAGCTTTAATAGTCCTCTATTAATTGATTTAATAATTAATTAATTGATAAATGAATATTTCATTTCATTATTATCTAGGCCTAAAAGGCATAAATATAGAATTTAGTTAAATTATAGTATGACTAAATAATAAACTAATTTCTGTGTTGTAATAACCGTTCATTACTAATGTTATTGAAATAGTATACTAGTTGCTCGGTGGAGTATTTCAAAAAAAAATTCGAAGTTGAATAGTCATCTGTGCAGATGGTGGGTTGGTAGTATATTTGGTTTGAAATTTAAGTTTTTAATCGAATGGAATGACATTATTTAGGCGTGTATATTTGAGTATATAAATCAATGTGTGTTGGAGTTGATTTAATGAAATAGATTCTAAAGTAGTTGGATTAACGATCGGGTTTCACACGAATTAAACAGGCCAACCATTTAAGCCCATTAACCAACCAAGGCCCAAAGGACCAAACCATTTCTTCTTTCTTCCTCCAGTACGTGAGACGCGACATGGTACTTCTCCCCCTTTTGATTTTCTTTCTTCGATTTCTCCTCCGTTTCTCAAGCTTTGGACCTCAAATTTCTGGGAGAGTTTCTCCTCCATCGTCACAAATGGTTTCCAGGTAACAAGGTGCGATCTTATTTGAGTATTTTTGTAGAATCGAGTTTGACTTTGTTGACTTTTGTATTTTGCATTTATTGCTCCCAATTGATTCTTGGGGTTTCTAAATTAGTTATTCACAGGTTGATATATATGTGTTCTAGTGATATTAGATTTTGGATGTTTAGGGCCTTTGGCCCGTTTTGGAATTTTGGAGTTGACTTTGATTTTTATGAGATATTATTGAATATAATTATTGTTTAGGCTGGTGTAATCTAAGAGTTGATGTGATCGATATTGGGATAGAAGTGTGGTTATGGATTTGATTGGTTCAGTGATTTTGGGTTGACTTTATCTAAATGTAGTCGATATAGTATAAATATGTTATTGGACCTTTATTGTGATTATTTTGAGCTGAAATTATGAGTATTAGGTTGTTGGAAGAAAATATGTTGAAATTAGTTTTATTAGATTTTGGAAGAGTGATAAGCAGGCTTGAGTTTGAAATTTGTAAGCAGGTTTAGTAGTTGGAAAATTTTTATATTTTATGGGTTGATTGAAATTGGTTCATAATGTTTAATTTTGGTTAAGGTGTTGATAGATTATAGGATTTAGTGCGACATAGTTGAATTACGCCATTTTAATGGTCTAAAACATATTAACCATCATCTGCCCAAGTTTCAATTTGTAACTAAATGGGTTGAAGCGTCAATTTAATTAAGATAAGGGTTTACAGGGGTATTTGCGAGTAGTAGTATAATTGGGTGTTTTGATTGGAAAGCCGCGGAGCGATAGAGGAAGGCACTTGGATCGATCGGTGGGCGTTTCTTGTGCGAGCCAGAGGTGGTACTTATCTCACGTGTATTACCTTATGTACTTACTACATTGTATACATGTCCTTGGGATGATTATAGCAATATGGCTTCAA
>JADFUC010000506.1:0-27739 GCA_019722365.1 Lithospermum erythrorhizon | reverse complement strand
AGCCATGTATTGTCATACCTTAATTTAGCTAAGCTCACTAAGAGTATTGGTTGCAGCTGTTCTAAGTTGTAATGACCAGTATGGAGTTGAATGGTAGCAACTGGGAGGTTTGCTCCCTCACAGCACCCATTCCATATTGGCCACATAGATTCGGGCTGATCCGTTAAATAGTGCTGAATTCTAATATCCATTTCGATTTTCACAGGCTGTGGTCTGTATTGTTTTCTTTCTTTCTTTTCTAAAATTGGTTATTGTGCCGAGTCCTACTGCATCTGAGTCATTACGAAGCATTGCGGGTCGATAAGCAGCTGGAAATGCATAATATTGCCGATAACCATGAAAATAATAGTGAAGCTCAGCAGCAGCATCATAGCCAGCCTGTGCCTGAATAGAACGAACGAGCCGTCGTTTAGCACGAACGGGTCAAGCCATTATCACGCGTTAGTTCGATAAACCGTCATACATCATAAGTGTTTCTGGTACAAAATATTATGACAAATAATGTTCTAGTCTGAATATCGAGGATTTCAGATTTTTGTCTACAATTTGCTAACAATTTCAGTACTGCGTTGTTTCTGTGCCTAAACATTTTGAAAACCACAGCTTCTCCAGTTCGTATCATATTCTAACGTTTCTAATGCTTCCACCGGTGTCATTAATTACTGACTTTTTGCAAAATTTTTGATTTGTTGCTTAAGGAATTTGTGCTATTACTGGTTAGTCTTTCTCCTCAAGTTTGGCTCAAGATGTACTGAACCTGCCTAGAGAGCTCAAATTACAGCTTGCTTATCTTAAGAGAGAAAGGAACAACACATCTAATATACTTCCTGACATTAAACTGTTGAAAATCAGAATCAATTCGAACATATACCAACCTGACAGCTGTGAGCTTTTGAGTGGCAATATATCATGACGTCGGTGTCTTTAAGAAATGCTCCAGCCAGATTATTTGAGTCTGCATATCTCCATTAACACCATGTTCAATCATTACCGAGGAAGACCACTTAGCCATCTGAGTATTGGTCTTCAACGTCCACTTACAGTATTTAAGCATCCGAAAGAGATAAGTAGCAGCCTCCACTTGAACCAGAAAGAATCTAATCAGCAATTAAAAATGATTGTTAAGACACCAGCAGCAGCCTACTAAAGTGGGAGTTCGAATATCGTGAATGTATCCGCTAATGTCAGGCAGGCTTCGCTTAGTGTACACAGCAGCCCTGGCCGAGCCTGAATACCAACTGGTCGACCGCGAGCCTCAATTGAGCTGCATTAAGACTTCAGCTTGAAAACTTCTTTACTGACTAAAGACCTGGCTTAGCCAAATTGCTGAAATGTGGGCTCAAGCAGCTCATCGTGCTGGTTTCTATCGGCCTAAGATGGCACATTATGTACATGTATTACTCAGCCAGGCTTCTCGATACCATTCAGCTTCTGCATGATAATGAGTCACCTTTCATAAACTTAATTCCAGACCACAAATACACGTTACTAAGTACTCTGAATCATATATCACCACATCATCTTCACCGGAACGACTAGAAGCAATAAGACGTCCGCATATGCTGACTCTGGTCACAACAACAAGACTTTTCGAAACAGCAATGGGACAGTTGAGCCGCCGAAACTTGGGGAACGAATAGATTGGATGCCAATGCGCACCAACAGAAGCAACAGAAGGAGCCATGAATTCTCTGCCTTTTTCGGCGCAGATTAGGCCCCTGTGCCAATCGCTGCGGCTTATAGCACGCCGGCCTGGCCAACGACTTATCGGGTGACAAAGACGTCATGACGTTCAGGACAAGCAGCCGCACGGGTGAATCGGCATTATGGCGCACGCGGCCGGCGACCTGCTCTTACACCGCTTCCCGTCAACATTACGTCAGCAAGAAGAGGAAGCTGGTGGAGACAGTGAATGTTCTCGGTTGAATGTTGGCGAGGGGACGCATTAGCATAATACTCTGAATTGTCATAGTGCCGAGACGCAGCATTGCTCCTGGAATGATTGCTGATGGCAGAGTTGTAGACCAAACCCACGTGGAACTTCATTTTTCCCCACCACTTCAATACTGCTCACACCATTCCCCTCTTCTTCCTTGCCTAATTTTTCTTCCATTCACGATTGTCGCTAAACCGTGCAGGATTTACCTTCATCATCCCTCAAGGGTAAAGAAAGACAAAATCTGAGATATTTCGAGTTTCGAAGTCGCTGATTGTGATTCTTTTGTTGACTTTGCATCTGGAATTTATTACGGTAGCAAAATGTTATCTAAGTGTCTTCTTATAGATACGTACCTGAAAATATCGTTGAAAGCTGGTGTCGCCGATTTTTGACTTTCAAATAATCCTCACTGTAATATGATGTCAGAGATCCAACATAGCTGCTTCGCATGTTCGCGGGCCTGGGATATGGATCGCAGATTGCTGAAAATGGGAGTTCGCATATTTACATTGGTCGAGGTCAGATTTAACGGACATAGTTGCCTGGATTGTCGATCGGACAGAATGTACAAAATATTGTTGTAATATATTTATTCGAATATTACATTGGCTGGCTTATTGCAGTGCATACACCACGCAGTTGTACCACCGAGACGCAGGAACTGGGATTATGGGATACAAGAGAGTTTGCCAGTATCGGCTCTCAAAACAGCCTCTGATTTGCAGTTACATTGTCGTGCTTACTGAAAGGCATAATCTTCATATATGTCACGCAGAGCCTAGATTTATGTATTGTGATTATGATTGATACAGTGTAAACTTTGATTTATGACATAAGACATTGTCGATTTGATGTTATGAGATACTGAGACAGCATCACGCATTAGTGACATACTAGCACATGGGGCTAGTTGTACTGGCGATCTGTTGTGCCAGCATGAACTTCACCGTGATAAACATCACATCCGGATCAATGTAAATTGGTCTAAACATAAAATTATAATACTTGAATTCCCAAGATTGCATGAGTTTATTGAAATTCTTCACGACTGCGTGAGGACAACACACAGCAGGAATCTGAACCTGTCACCAAGCAGCTTAAGGATGGCCACTGCATTTAAATATCTGCTCTCTGAGAGGCGTTGTACCTGTGAGGCGGTGATTTACCATGCCCATCCCCCAGTCCTAAAATTTCACCGTTGCCAACCGTTAAGAACATACCGCACTAATTAGATCGTTATGAACTTATCAGTCAATGAGTTCTGGTGAGTTGGCATTTGGTTGTCTTGCCTGTGTCATTCAAAATAACGGTCACTATCGGTCAGCCTATCAAAGAAGCTCATCTATTCAATGTTAATTAAATCCTGCACCACTGATGTTCATCAACATATATTTGACAAAGAATATTGGGAGAACACATTAATATGGAGGTTCGCTTACCATTCACAGTTGAAGAGCTCTAATATCACAGATAAGGTTTCAGTCGTATAATAGTAGCTGTGTTGGTCATGGTTGACTGATCAATATTGTTAGTTGCGGTCTATTAACGAGTAAGATAGCAATGCCATAACCCCCAAATTATCATATGAGAACTCACACCAGCTTATATAACATTATTGGGCGCTGGATCATCTGCTTCCAAGAATCAACTCGCAATGAATTCGATACATATCGCACGGCACAATAAGCGAATCTGGTTTCATCGATTTCAACATGCCTGATCTATCACTTTACACTCTTATCGCTTCTTGCCGCAGGCTAACCATAGAGCAGTAACATTTAAACAATCAACTCTTCTTTGCTTCCAGTATTTAGTCCTAATGTTACCTGCATTTCACCAAGGAGGCCGAGAGCCTTCTCAGAGTCAAGTGATCCTCCCACGGTGAGTCGTTATATTACCGCAAGTGATCCAGGACTTCTGCGTATCTAGTCATAAGTCAGGCAGCGTATTTATACCCACGGTACAAGTTAACGTGACACCTACTAATGAAAACACATGCTGTCAATTATCAAGATCAGTGTTTATTCAGAAATATATAAACATGCCTGGTACGCATAATAGATGCAGAACGGGCAATACTTCTCCAAGAGGTCACCATGTCAGTACTGAACGCTGCTGCCTGCCGGGCCTGAAATCTTGGTGACTGGCCTCCGTCATAAAATGCCAAGATACAGTCCAGTCAGCCTCCACCGATTAGCTGGTATTCATCGTTACATCAATGTTGATAAACACATCAAAGCCCAATGGTCACACAGCATACATGATGGATGGCTTGGGGTACATCCAGCCCAAATATGGTATGATACATGCCACAATTGAATATGTTGAATTTCACATTGCCCAGGTCTCGAGCTGGCTGGTTGTGCCGCCTGTCTTCATCGAAACATACAGCCTGCTCCTGATCGAAAGCTCAAGAATTCTGTTTGCTAGTTTCCAATGATAGTATGTCACGACATGTGACTATGAATGATGGTCCTCTGTATGTTAATAGCACTTTTTCTTCTGATTTAAACCAAAATTAATTGATTCAAAATGTGATCTTCAACCGCTGGACTGCTAAGACCATAAATGATTCATGACAATTTCAGTCCTTTAGACAGAAGTCGGAGTCGCATCATAATAAGATCCTCCTCTGGGCTTCATACCAGAGCTGTCATTCATTGTCATATGTTTAAATAAAGAACGCCAAGACAGATGCCACGCGAATGAAACACGCTACAGGCCGACGCTTCCGTTTTTCATGTTTCTAACAACATTATTTTTCAATAGGCGAATCATTTACAACAGACCAGTCCTTACCGCAGTTATGAATTATTCAGACATGGTTATTTTGCCATACATTCATCGCTTCTTTATAAAGAATGTCACTTTCGTCGGTGTTGCCAGCCAGTACTGCCGGGATTTTCTGTGTTCTTCATTGCCACAGACGATCTTCAGGGAAAAAGGAGGCCGCATTGACGGCCTGGTCGACCTCATCACATCAAGATGAACATCATTCTAGTTTAACAGCTACCAGTGAATGTCTAATGAAGATTTTATTCCTCATGCTTGCAGTAGTGAATCAATCAAGTTTCTTTGGAGGTCCTGGCATTATCGGTTTGGGCACAGTTAATTCCCAACATAAGCCACAACTCAAATCTCAAGAATAACCACGGGAAAGCTGTCGGGGACATTGTTAATGCCGCCGCCAGAAGCGCATCTCCAATGGGGATACCCAACCATATCACAGCATTGTATTGTCTGAGTTATGTCGCCTGCGAGTCACCCTTCGCATTTAGTGAATAACCGCACCTCATTTACGTAACGGCAGTTATTGTTCGCTCACTGTTTTACCACAACTCGGCAGTGACTGAACCATCGTATGCACATAAACCGCATCTGTCGTAATCATCGCTAAATGCACGGCGAACAGGCTCTTCGTTGTAATATTGTCATTGCACAATGGAACTTCAATACTCGCTCATCGGCTCCGTCAAGGGCTTATTTTTCAAAGGTAAATATTCAGCCTGCACCATAACGAACCTTCTGTCTGTCGAGGGAGCTTTGAGCCTGCCCTCTGTCATTTACCTGGCCTCCCCAATGCCAGTGCAACCATCATTAAAGCTATTCCGCTTGCTTATGTACGACCAACATCATTGGCAGCGGCACAATACTACCCTGATGATCCAATACCTGACCTGAAAACCTCATCAAGACAGTCCCATGCCTTGTGCACAGAAATCGGAAGGTTCTAATGATGGAGTCCTACCCAGTGTCTGCCTTCTCACCGCATCTGAGCCTTCTGGCTTTCACAAACAGTTCCCGCATATTACTTACAAATACGAGAACACAACGCCTAGTTCACCTAAGTGCACAGTTGTACAAACTGTCAACATACTGTCGTAGTGAGAGCTGGAGACTGAGCCTTCTGTCGAGTCTGCAATCTTCAGCCCGACCTGTTCACGCATTGTTTCTTTTGCTCTTCAACTGATTTCATTGCCGGGAGGTCCTCTTCTCTGTTCTCTTCTCTACAATCATCAAAAGTCCAGAAGGAGAGATGTTTTACTGTTCAGCTGATCGCGACTGTTTGATGCTAAAGTCATTTGTAGATACTGAGTCTCAAAAGGTCGTTTCATGACAAACCCAGAGCAGCCTCTGTTTGGAAAGCAGATCACCAGCTTCAGTAGACACCTGTCTGTTTGGTCACAATATTAATGATGATGTCGCCTGTTTCAGTTTCAGCCGTTCATCTACAGCACCTCGCCAGTCTCTTCGACCTTGCCGGCATGACTATTGGCTGAATTTGGAACTAACATTGCCACGGCATTGACACCACACTGCAGCTGGGATCTCGGGAAGCACTGAATGCTGAGACCCAGGCCAAGGCCTGCTGGAGAATACCTGCCTGAGATCACCGGCCCAGCGTCAGTTAAGTTTCAGCTAGTATTTATTTTTATAAGACGTAAATCATTGTACTTACAGTTAGTCAGATGCCAACAATGTCAGGGACATGTTTCAATCTCACGAAATATATTGGTATGAAGACTATTAACACTTGGAATTCAGCTATAATAAAAACTGTTACAGCCTCTGCATACAGTTCAGATGTTAGCTCCCATTCCTGTATTAAGACAACATTAAACCAGCCTGGCTGAATGATCACCGGAAATCACTGTTCATGATCTCACGTCTCCGCGCAAACCAGGTCATCGCCACATAGCTGCCTGTATAATTTATTACAACTTTTAAATTGGGCGGCATTATTATTACTTGCTTTTTGTCATCGTAGCAACAGCGATCAAGTTATGCCATGTACAACATGAAAAAATAAACATGGCCCAAGAGTGAGCGATGCCCTGAAGCCCTGGTTACATTAAAACCTGAGCTTATTACATGCCTGAGCTTTCTGAGTTTGTTTGAATATCACTTAGAATAGCATGTAAAGTTGTGGGAAGAAACAAGAATAACAGTGATCAAAACACGGGTCATATCACACTCATATTCATACAGGTGGCAAAATATTAAAACAGCCTTACGTCCTCATATATACGAAATGAAAATACTCAAACAGCATTCACCATTACTACCTATTATATTTACACATTATCAATTAATGGGGTTTTAAATTCAAAATATATTCACACATGATTAATGATACTATTCCATAATTTAAGAGGTTGGTACTGTAATAATTATCATTAATCATGTGTGAATATATTTTGAATTTAAATTATATTAATTGATACTAATTGTAAATATAATAGGTAATTAATTAGTCAATTATGAACACAATTATTTTCTATTTCATTTAATATATGAGACATTAAGTGCATTTATTTGTTTTAATGTTTTGCCCATATATATTGGTTATGGGTCGGAATGGAGGTGTACGGGAGGCGACCTCGTGTTTTTCCGGCCCGCTGCATCGCATTGCCAGATAGGCGACCATTTGAGTCATATTATTTTATTTTATTTTATTTTCTTGTTTCTCCCACAAGCTTGCATGCTGTCTAAGTTGGGATTAGTGTATTTGAATTGTAATTCAAGACGAGCTTGGTGGAGATCTGCCGAAGACAAGAAATTGCATGTACAAATGTTAGTTTTCAAAAGTTTGAAATGTAATAGTAGTTTGTGGTCATATCATACTTCTTGAATGTGCATTACATTTGTTTTATTTTTTTCATGTTGTACATATGCTTGATTATGTGCTACGATTATGGTAAAATAAAAGCAAAGTAATAATAATTCACCCAATTTAAAAGTTGTGAAATCGGTTGTATTATCTCGACACACCACATGGCAAGTTATAGTTTTGCACTTAGATATGACAAATGGATCATGTCAAGTGATTTCCACTCAACGTTGTGGGCTTTCATGATCATTCCAAGTACTTTGGTTTAATTGGTATGCTTAACCAAGTTTGCCTGGGGATACAAAATGGTAGCATTCAATAGTATGCTAATGACACAAGAATTATGTAGTTTTACATAATTGGTTGATAACCCACTATTATAATCGGATTCAAAATGTCATAAAGGTTGTCGTTGATCTAAGTGTAATAGTCTTCATACTACTATATTTGCAGATTTGAAGCATTAGTATTTACTTTACAATTCTATTTGTAAATGCTTAGTACGATAGTTTACCTGACTCTCGTTGTCTTTATTTACCTATTTTGTAGAATTCTACTGTCGCTAATACTACCATAAAAACTCGCTTTTCTCGCTCACACTCTGAAAAGTGCAGTTTAATAACTCAAACTGACGAAGGGTCTCAAATTTGAGAATGCCCTCGCAGAGAACTCAATACGTACGAATACTCAAGTGTTCCTCCGAATCTCCACGATAGTGCTCTCCCATCGAAAAAGTGGATCCTACAAAGCACAAGTCTCGACATCAGATGTCCAATGTCTCATGTCGCCAATATGGAACCTTCGCTCCAAATTCAATATGAAAAGGTGGGTACCATATGACATATAACGGCAACTTGGAGGAATTATTCCGAAGGAAGCTGTAAGCCGAGATATGACACGGCACTGTGTTTCCTCGTGGACAAAGAAGCCGGGAACTGGACAAAGTCACGAGCCCTCATATCATTAAAATGATCGCTTGGCTCATCGACTCAACGCCTGGGCACCAGCAGTTCTCAAGAACCGGCCGGGATCTTCATCCTCAAGTCTAAACAAGCCTCTCTCGCTATCAGTGAACTTCAATATGCACAAGTTTCACTATCCTAAATGAACCGCAGATAAGATGATCACGAATGCCGAGATCAATTCGGTAAGACTAAAACATCTATTCTTCGCTTTTGGTGGTCCAAACAAGAAGAAATTCAAGAAGAAGAAGAAGCTTACCAAATAAAGCCGCGGTCTTAATCCCAAAGTTTCCTCGGGACAGAACATCAAAAGTGGGATGCACAAATGTCATTATCATGAACCTAGGTCACCGGAAGTCGAATCTAAAGGTGAAGTTCACAGATGATATAGAATACCCCACAACCACCTCACTCTCGAAGGTATGTATGTTATTGAAGTTTGTACAACTTCTACCTACTGTAAAAGTAGACACCGTTGTGGTTCTCATATTTCACATAATACGCAGAACTCAACCTGCTAAGACTCAAAAAAGAGGAGATAGATCTACGCAGGGGAAATACAAGTGCCCCTGCGTAGAATCCATCGGGCTTAAATTTGCCCACGGCCTTGCTTGAACTTATCTCCGGTTTATTGCGTACCGCAATTTGGGTGAATATTATTCCTGCTTTCATTTCAATAATGATGGGGTTTTCATTTTTCAATAGATCCCATGAATTTAGGATCACTGTGAATGGGGTAGTATTTGCACCGCTCCTTTCAAAATGGTCTATTCGTTTAGACATGACGATTGAGTCAATATATAACATAAACTCAAAACGGAATAAGCCTAATGTCTTAAAACCGCATAATTCCGTATCAAGAGATAGGTCATATATTATCGAGAACCTAATCAAGAAACTCCACTCCGGTGGGATACTTGAAGGTTTCGATTATGAATCATAATACATAAGTGTGACCTTGAGAAAATGACCAAATCAATTCTTCAAGAGATTCAATGCAAAGGGCAAAGTTGATTTATCGGGGATCATACACTCCGATGCATGCGGCCAAACGAACACATTCAGCAGGAGGGTATAACTACTTCCATTACATTTATCACGACATAGATACGGCTTTGTGTATCTGATGAGACACACAAACACGAGTCCTTAAGAAATTCAAGGAGTTCCAAAATGAAGTACAAACCACTGAACAAGACAATATAGACTCCGGTCTCGATAGAAAGCGGAGAATATTTGGAGTCAATGCAGTTCAATACTTCATCTAGAGCGTGGTATTGCTTTCACAACTCACTGACGGAACGCCACAACATAATATAGTTCTGAAGGAGAATCGAACCTTCGATATGGTTCGAAGTCATGATGAGCCTATTCGATCTACCGCTAATTTCGGGATATAATCTTCTAAGCTGCCGACACTTACTCTTTTAAACAATGTCCAACAAATTCAAAGTAGAGAGAAAACTCCCCATGAACTCGTGGCTCGGGAAGATTCCCAAGTTGTTTTTCTTAGGATTTGGGGGTCATGGGGTTATGTTAAGAGATTAACAAAGGATAAACTGTGCCCAAATCCCGATAAATGCTATTTCATAGGATATCCAAAGGAAATGCTTACATTACTTTCTACCAAAGTACGAATAAAAATCTTCATTGCTAAGCATGCGAGTGTTCCTGAAAAGGAGTATCTGTCGTAAGGACTGTATAGTGGTGTTCATCTTGACGAAGCTCAAGTTGATGAAGTCAATGTCGATGCATCCAATGCGTACATCTAACGCACCACAATCGCACCTTCTTCATAGAAGATCCAGCCCTGATCCACAAGAAGTAAATGGAAATAACTAACCCCTGGGGAGATCCAACAGGATCGCCACGAACTGCAGCTGCCGATATGGTGAAGCCTTCACTGAAAGTGACGAGGCCACTTCTTATAAAGAAGCAATGAATAGCAAGGATGTTTATTAAGTTAATGGCAAACAGCTTGGAATTCAGAGGATTCTATGTACCGTAACGTTTGGTCCTTACCGATTTACCTAATGCGGTTCGCCCTATTGAATGTAAATGGATATTTAAGAAGAAACATGATAAAGACGGAAACATCGATGTTTTCAAAGCTAGACTTGCAGCGAAAGGTTTCAAACAAGTTCATGGCGTGGACTATGACGAAACTTACTCGCCAGTGGCCATGCTTAAATTATCCTATATCTAGTTATCACGCATTTCATGACTATGAAATATGGCAAAATGGATGTAAAGACCGCCTTCCCCGAATGGAAATTTAGAGGAGGATGTGTATATGGTACAACCTCCAGGCTTTACATGTCCTAAATGACCTAAGAAGGTATGCAAGTTGCAAAGGTCCATTTATGGTCTTAAGCAGGCATCCCACAGTTGGAATCTACATTTTGATGAATCAATTAAAGATTTTGGTTTCATCAAGAACGAAGAAGAATCTTGTGTATACAAGAAGGTAAGTGGGAGTTACGATCATTCATACAGAGTGTCATGTACATACTTATCATTGAAACAACGTAGCACGAATCCGGGCCGCGATTACTGCGGTAAATGTTTTCTCAATGAAGGACTTAGGCGAAGCACATATACTTGAATAAAGATCCATCGAGATCGCCGTAAGGTTAATTGGACTTGGTCAGATACCTATGTGAATAAGGTAACGCAAAGGTTCAACATGAGTACCTAAGAAGCGGTAATTTCCCCACGTAGTATTAATGGAGTTCAATCCCAGAAAGCAATGCTGTCCTACTACTAGTGCCGAGATGAATAAAATGAAGGATGTACCTACGCTCGGCTATAGGATCCATCATGCCATGTTATTCACTGTGACCGATGTGTTTTAAGTAATCGAGTATAACCAAAGTAGATACTGCCAACTAAAAGTAACCACTGATTAGCCAAGTGCATCTTGAAGTATCCTAAGAACTAAAGATGCTTTCTTGGTATACAGGAGATGATGAGTTAGTAGTCACCGGCACACCGATGCCGCCAAACTCTGACAGATTATCGCCCCAGCCCGGTACGTGTTTTGCCTCAACGGCGTGAGCAAAGATTCGAGGAGTTCCAAGGTAGTATCATGTCGCATTCTACCACGTAATCCAGCACATCGCATTATATGACCAACATGGTGTTTTCATGATTTATAGCCAAGCCTAGAAACATGTGATAGCCAAAGGCCTCGTCGATGCTTCTATAGTTGTGGCATAAGCATTATATGACTAACATATGCTATTAGTGATCAAGATTGATCACGTTAGCCCGGCAGACTGGGGACAATACCGTGGCCGCCGGTCTCGGTGACCGGGAGCCGGCATGACCGAAACAATTCAGAAGATATTCGTGTCCTAAGGATATTTGCTTAGAATTTTGTGTTCTATTAAATTCCTAGACCTACGATATATAACCATTCAGGTTATATAAGCTCAGACTTCTTGACTATGACTCAACGCCTCTTTAAGCGATCATAACGGCATATGTTGGATCACACAATGAGTATAACGATAGATGTTGATATATTGGGAGGGATTTATCCTGCCCTGATATACAGCATTCAGCTCTCACACAGCCACCGATTGCTTATTCAGCTCATACTGTAGTAAAGAAAGTTGTGGGTGTTTCATGACACACTTCTATGGTTAGCCTACGACTGTAGATCATGCTGACAAAAGGAATTGTAAAAGGACTGCCCAAGGGCAAGTGGGAGTGTTGAAATCAATAAGAATTCACTTTTTATTGTGCCCGCTGCGACAATCACAGACAATTCATTTACCGGGTTGGTAATGTGACATCGAACTTAGTGTTCACCTAGTAATGGTATATCACTAGTGTGGGTTCTCATGATAATTTAAGGCAGAGCGATTGCTGTGATCTTACTATTAATCGTTATAATAATAGTAATTGTCACTATTATTATTATACAATTTACTATTATTCAAGCTTCGTAATACACACATACAACGATATTCTAATATCATGAATGAAATTAAACGAGACTTGTATATTGAGAAATGTATTTCAATATTTATATATTTGTCAAATATATATGTTTATGAACATCAATCGTTAACCTTGTGTTTAATCACTTGCTACTGAGACGATTTAATAACTTGGATAAGTTATTCGGATAGTGACTCGTTAGTATTTTAATTGACTTGTTAAGTTAATTAAAATAGAACAACTTCACTAGTAACTCATTATTTAATTAGAAGTTCATAAATTTCAATTGCTAACGAGTTAAACCGATTTCAACGAAGTTGCTTAACGAGTGGAATTTTTGGGACTTCGTATTTAAAGAGGGATTAGGTTTCATGAAATAAGAATCACAAAACCTCCACCCCTCACAAGATATAGCCTTCTCCTCTAGAGAATTGGAATATTTCATCTACCAATTCATATTTCATCACTAAACTCAGCAAGTTCAAGCTCTCTGCTCGATTCCCTCTTGGTGTATGCAATCTGTAGGACATCTCATTGGGTGTCGAATGTAAGTATCGAGAGATCTGAGGCTTTCACGCGAGGCACCACGTGGGAATTGTTCAACTGCTCGCTGCAATGTAAGAAATTTCTATTCATACATTTGTCATTTTATGTTTGGGATTAATTTCTATTATTTTGAGAACTGGATGTATGAACGGTGTTTATCACATTAAGTTCATACTAGATTCTTAACAATAACATGAATCATATTCACAACTATCCCATGATATAAATCATAATACTAATATCTCATTATATGAATCATAATCTCAATTATCTCATGTAAATATAATCCAAAAATTCTACTATTTCATCATATGAAATCATAAATCAAAATTTACATAATATCAGTCATAATCACACAATACACATATCAGAATAATCCCAAGATATCACATGTAATATATACAACATAATATATGGTTATCCCATCGTGAGATTTGTACTTCTCCGAGCCCAAAAGAATACTCCACTTGTGCGCCTCGCATAGATCCAGTTCAACTCCTATTCAAGGAAACTACATTATAACACATTTTGTAGAATAACCTCTTAACATCTATATAATCCCAAGTTATACCACTCGTATTCAAATTTACAAATCCTTAGCAATCGGCCCATCCCCAAGATTGGTGCATTTAATATTACAACATAACTATTTCCTAATCGCCAACTTCAGAAAATCTCAATATTCGGTCATCTCCTATACCCCAACAATAACACTTTAAGCCACATTCTAATCAATCCAACAATCACTGACAACTAATTAATCCACAATACAACTCAATTCAAATAGCAATGCCATACGAACTTTTCCCCAAACTTTCTCAACCCAATTCTACCAATCCATATCCAAACCCATAATTTATACCAAAACAACTATATTAAAGTCCTCTAACCTCATATTACAATTTAAGTTAATTTAATAAAAGTCAATAAAAGTCAAATCTTAATTTACACCACTTTCTAACCTCAATAATCACTCAAAATCACTAATCCTCTATAGATACTTAGATAACATTTTTATACCATAATAAATTCAAGATCTAAAAGTCAACAAAAATTCCATAAAAGTCAACTCTTCAAAACTCAAGAAATATCTCAAAAGATTTGATCTTTCTTACCTAGATATGATGAGGATGATGAGGAGAAGCAAATCCACCACTTTGATCTTGAGTTTAAGCGACAATCGATGAGAGAAATGGAAGAAAATTTTGAGGGGGGGAGAAATTGCCAAAGAGGGAAGCAAGAGGGAATGGACAGACAAGATAGTGGTAGAAGGGATATTTAGAGGAAGCAATGAAGTTCCATTCGGTTTTAAGCTAATTTACACTTCTCTCTCAAGACTTAAATCTCAACGAACGATTTCCACAGCTATTCGAGGCATATTACTACTCATCTCATACTCATCTCAATACACGATATTATTCCAAAATTATTTATACTATCTCCGTCCCACCACAAACCCAAATAATATACCACCAACCCACCGATTTGTTGAATTCTCCACTATCAACTTCGAAATTTTTAATTTCACCGAAATACCTAAATGAGAAACTTATATACTATCAACATAATATTGCAAGGAAACGTTATTATTACTACTCCTCCTTATAAAATTTCGCCCTCTAAATTTACTCAAACCCGGCCCTGCCTTATCTCACCACCTTTCACGCCTATTATCGAACACATCTTGTCACCCAATCATATTCTCCTAAAATAGTCATTTGCTCAAAGATCGCTGCATTACCTTAACCAACGATCCCCTTATTCAATTAATAATAAAGGAGGCCTAATCCTTGCACCAAAAAAAAATAGAAAGTATAAGTAGTATCCTCCCTTCTCAACCTTTCGAAAGCCTTCCTATATTTAATTGCACATTGAAGCATCAAATATGTCGAATTCCACCTCGTTTCAACATCAATACAACCCCCTTTTTACAATCTATTCTCAAACTTCGAAAGTCTTTGATTTGCTTATTCTTAAGTAGTCCCTACCTATGTGATCGGGAGTCGAAATGCGTGCCGCCATTCACCTTTAGTTATGTGATCTTGGTATACTTAGTGCTTTCAAATGATTTAAATACGAGTATTAATTCTATTATATGATTCTGAGAATTACTTATCCTAACGTGTATTTGTGATCACAATTCTTATATGATTAAGTTTATGAAAGGTGACTCATTCTATCAGAACAAGGCGAATGGGTAATCGAAATACAACAAACAAGGTAAATGCATATGTATTCATACATAATAATATTGCCATACTTGTTAGGCTGGATCGAAATTGGCATAATGAATGCTTAATTTTACATTTTAATAATTGATTTCATAAATTCTTTAAGTCAATTAAAAGAAAGTTTTCAAAGTTCTCTAAGTGCTCAACTCTTTATCTTCCGATTGAAATCACTTCATTGTTAGATTTCAATTGAGTTATCAAAGATAAGCCAAGAATAACTCTATTATTTTATATAAAGTGAAATTGTAAACCTCTAATACTTAGAACATTATATAGACTCTTAAAACCTTACAGGTAGTTGACATCTTTTCTTCCGAACTTCCCGTGGTTCTAATACCGACTCGAAAATTTGGCTACTTGGAGACAAACCTATACTTGGGTATGTAATCTTAAAGTATTATCAAGTTTTTGGTGCCGTTGTTGGGGAAGTTGCAGAGAACGATTCATTCTTTCTAGGTTTTTCTTCATAAGTAGGCAAGTTCTTCTCTTTATCTTTAAATTTACTGTTTTTGTTAGTTGTATGCAAAGTTGGACTTGTGATATAATAAGTGGACGTTTAATAAGAAATAATATAGGTAATGTAATATTCCTTCAATCATGGCCGAAAATGAAAGTATTGATGGAGATAATATACAAGATCAAAATAATGAAAATCTACAGACTCGCTCCATGCTCGATTTCTTAGAACCTCAACGTAATTCTATCCCATCATGTATTGCGTACCCTCAAAATACGAATAATTTTAGATACAAACCCGATATGATTCAATTTCTTCCTAATTTTTATAGTTTTGAATCTGAAAAGTGTGTACACAAGAATCAATTAAGATAATGTTGTTTCTTTTCTCTCTTAAAGATAAAGCAAAAACATGGCTTAATTCTCTAAAACCAGGTTCAATTACATCTTGGCAAAAAATTCAAACCGAATTCTTGAAAAAGTTCTTTCCAATTAAATTAATAAAACAAATTCCTTAAAGCAACAACTCAAAAATTTCTTTCAAAAGCCCAATGAATAATATTTTCAATGCTGGGAACGTTTTAAGAATTTGTTAAATTCTTGTCCTCACCATGGTTTTGAAAATTGGAGAACTGTGAATTTTTTCTAGGAATGTTTAAATTTTGAAACAAAACAATTTATAAAAATTATATATAAGTAAATTCATAGACAAAAATCCTGAAAATACACTCGAGTATTTAGACCATTTAGTATTTGTCACTAATATAGGCTTTGTACAAAACTTTAGAGTGTCTTGGCTATTTAGATATTGTGAGTTTATCAGATAATCCTTATAATGATGGGATTTGGATGGGTACCGATCGAAACCGAACCCGATTTAGGTTCGGCCTTTAAAAGAACCAACGAAATAGGTTCGATTCTAGTTTTTGACTCAAAACCGAACCGAACTGATCAGTGCACACCCCTACTTTGAACTCACTATTATTTTCTATAGTTATCAACAATATTATGCATTTTAGCCACTAGGGTTAATCCGGTGACCACGAAATATTACTCATAATGATAAGATCCTGAGATCGAGTTCAACAATAGCCAATTTTTAAAACGAAAAGAAAAGAAAACAATATTATGCATTTCCCCAGACTACTAAAAATGAGCTACTTATAAATCATTATAGCCGAAATCAAGTCGTTCTTAAAAAGTCGAATTCTAGCCTCTTCTTGGATCCAAGCCAATGCCAAGGATGGTTCGAGTCGGTCTCAGTCTTCCTTCTTGAGTGAGTAGAGCCAAATAGAACCTCCCCCAGTTTGCTACCATTCAACTCCATACTTTGGTCATTTACAACTTAAATTGTACAACCAATATAATTGTAGTGAGATAACTTTAAGCAAATTAAGATTATGAGAGAGGCGTGCATATATTTGTCCCCTCCCACAAGCATTTATACAACCAATCTCTCTTCCTCTGGTTCTGGAACTGCAACATCATCTCTCATCAATCGACTGTAACTTTCTCCGACTTGAACTCCAGCTTGTGCAAACAATTCTACCACTGCAGGCAACTTCCCATAGTATCTCTTCAAAGAATCTAAAAGAGGCTTTGAAGGATCTCGAATGTGATAAACATAGACTGGAGGAACCAGATCATCTATTGTTGCCTTCTGCCAACCATGTTGTCCATCTCTCATCTGGTGCTTGAATGCTTGACACTGCCTTACCCTATGCCCTTTAGGTCCTACCTGGACCTCCGGACAATATCCACATGTTTGTACAGGATACTTCTGCATCAGTTTAGTTGCTCCAGATCGCAATTTTTCCCATGCATCCAGACCATGACTGGCAAATCCTGCCAATTCCTAGTGTTAGCATTCAATGCAAAAAAAGTAGACACCGCTGAACAAGTTCATTTAGAAAAGATGAATACACAGACAAACCGATTATTGGGCAAGGCTTTTATGTTGATGATAATAGATATTTGAAGCCATAATCGTCTTCGAAAACAAGATCATAAAAAGCTGACCTTTTATATCATGGAAGGGGGGCACATGCAGTACATCTACAACTTTTCTAGACTTTTTTCTGGTTCCCCAGAAGCCCTGTGGTGTTATATCATTGCCTATTGTGTCAGTCTTCGGGAACCTTTTCTCGAAATCAATCACCTTCCCGGCGACACGATACACAGGAAACTCTCTTCTTCTTGTCAAATACTCTGGCATATCAACCCCGGCTTGAATACACAACTCCAGAACAGCTGGGATTCTGTCAACTAGAAGTCGTTCATTATGTGATACAGCTCTCCCTATTCTGTCATAAAGATGAAATGATTCCACCATGGGCAATACATGCTCAATAGCACCCTTTTCCCAAGAGTGTTCTTTGATTCGACCACCAACATCACATGACCTGATCTTATGAGGAGAAGAACCCACATGAACTTTTCCACATAATCTGCAGATGGGTTAAACTTGTTATTAAGTTTTCACTTTGACCTATAAAAAAAGAGAGGAAACCATTAACCTCATTTATGGTGTTCAGTATTCCAATTCTTCAAGTTACCCAATGTTCAGAACCTTAAACCTACCGGTTTTCTCAGATTCATATGATGAAACCCTTCAGGCTAATTAGTTGTCATCACCTATGTTATTTCAATTACTTTTATGTCTCACTTGAAAGACTTATTTAAAGCCTAAACACCAACAAATAAAAATGGACAACCTTTAAGGGCATACTTAGGTTCTTAAAACATAAGGCATTCGCACTTCCCCAAAACCATTGACCATTACGTACTTCATAATAATATTACAAAAGATTACAAGAAAATAATATGATGATAGAACTTCAAAGACATAATTATCGACAAACTATTCTTAGTTTTTATTAAAATACCTAAAAAGATACTAATGGCCATAGTTAATGTTTGAAAAAAATTCATAAGTGACTTAAATTGTACAACAGAAGGAGTAACAATCTACCTGCATGAATATATTGGAATACTTTCAGCAACCCTCGAAGCACAAGTATACAATTCATTTCGGGCAGCTACGACATCATGAGCAACAGGGATTAGTTCTTCAACCAGAAGACCATTCTCCGGCGAACTTAATGTGGACTCGGAGACAATTCTTCTTTCTGCCTTTTCCAATCTGGCTCTTCTCTTGAGCTCATTTATATTGGTCACCCAAGGCTTTTTCTCTGATTTGTTTTGCTTGTTTGTAAAGCATATGTAGTCTGATTCCGTTGAGTAAAATAATGATTTGAAATTTGATAACGATAAGTTCAAAATTTTATTATATTGTAATCCCTTGCTTATTTTCAAAATTCCTCTAGCTTGCCGCAGCAACATGGCTAGAAAAGAAATTAAATTTGAACAGATCAGAAATCAATATTTTCAATCGGGTCTTTAGGTGAACAATAAAAGTACTGCTATATAGTATATTTAGTGATGAACCACTAGCGACAAATTGCACTAGCAACATACCTGAGGATATTCAAGGGCAATGAACGGAATATTATGCTAAACTACTCTGCGCCGGCCTTTTCATGGTTCGGTATAAGCTAGGTGCATGATGAATCGTATCATTGGGGTCGTCTTAGAAATCTAATGCTCAGACTGTTAATTATTATCAGAATCCGGACACAAATAATTACCCTGCGGCCTGCACACAAAATAGTTAAGTTTCCCTACACCAATATCAATTCATATGTGATGACTCAATTAATTGGGGTGGTTGTGTTGGGGTTAGACATGGCAATTTGGTCGGGTAATAGCAGGCAATTGAGTTTGGGGAGATGATATAATTTCCGTTTCTATCCATGATCTTATCACGAGTGGGGGGTATACCTATTCATCCAACTAATACAGCCCAACTTTAAAACAGAAGAAGGGTTAACAAAAAGCTTCTCCCTTCCTCTGTAGACTATAAAGTATAAACATTCCAAATAATTGCAATCTAAGGCATGAACTAACTGAAATAATAACCGAAGTTGGTACTAAAATCGATCGATTATACAACAGACCAAAGCAAGAAGGGGAAAGCAAAAATTTAAGCAGCAAAGACACCATGAAGAACAATATTGCGACATAAATATTACAACGTGTAAGCGTGCTAATATACCCAACCATAGGCGAACCTATGCATCACAATCGTTATTATTGATTCTTTTTAACAAGCAGTATTATTGTTTCATAATGTTGGTATTTTTTTCATTTTGATATTGTTAAAAAGTATAAAAAATACTATTACATAATATTTATCATATAAAATTTTGTTTCATTATTTGTGAAGTGTACCATTCGAAAGTCGATCCTGGCCCCCTATGAAACCAACCCCACTTAGTGGATAAGCCTCGGCTTAGTTTACTCGAGCTCAATAACAATGATCATACTACTCCTTACATCCAAAAAGATTGGCAAGTTTTGAATTTTGAACTCAAATGTTTTTGTATATATTGTATGATTTATGGTAAATATATCAAAATATATTATGTTCAAAGTATCATGATATTTTTGACTCAATAAAAGTTCTAGCCACTAAGGCGGCAAAGTTACATAAACATTAATAAACTGGACAATATTTTCAGATCTCTGTGGAGGGTTAAGGCTAAATGGTATAAAATATAGATAAAAAATCAAACCAAAAAGAAGCTTAATTACGTCACATTTGCGTAAAACTCATAACACATTAACCACTAACCTCAATGAATTATCATAAAATGAAAAGAAAAAGTAGAATAAGAAAGAGAGCAGTACATTAACAGTACCCCTGAAGTAGTAGGTCCAAGACAATGAAGAGAACCGAGAAAATCAAAGGTGACCGACCAAATCGCACAAAATTAAATCTATATCGAATCCAGAACCACAATCAGAATCGCAAGAAAATATTACATCACATATTTTAGATCTAATTTATTTTAATAATCCATAATATTATAGACCCAAATATCACCCAACAAATTGAAAGCAGAAAACGGAAGAATATTAACTGAAAGAATAATCAGACCCGAGATGGGTTAACAAATTGAGACCAAAAGTTTTATGAGTTAATTAATTTTGATTATTGAAACAGTGGACATGAGAAGTGTCCCAGCAGAGCAAAAAAGTTGCAAGGTATAGGCTGTATCGTGTGGGGTGGGTCTGTAAATTGGTGAAGTATTGAATTGGAGAACAGATAGTTAAGTATTTAAATAAATATTTTAAACAATGCCTGATGTTGTGGATTCCAATGTCTCATTCCTACCTAATATAACCTTCTGCTCCAAATTCAATATGAAAAGGTGGCAGCATATGTCATATATTGGCAACTTGGAGGAATTATTCAAAGGAAAGCTTAAAGCAGAGATGACACTAAGCCCGTGTTTCCTCGTGGACAAAGAAATGAATGTGACAGCCGCGAGCCCTCATATCATTAAAATGATTGGTCATCACTAAATTGTTGTCTCTCAAGAACTGCCGCCATCTCAATCAAGCCTTTTCCAAATGTTCTCTCATGCTTAACTTCACATGCATAGCTTCAATTATCTCTAAACTAACCGCATAAGATTTATCACGAACGCTGGTATTTAACTGTGGCAGATTAAACATTTACCCTTTCCTCGCTTGATGGTCCAAAACAAGAAGAAATTCAAGAAGAAGAAGTTAAGTTTATCAAAGAAAGTTTTGTCTGAAAGAATCCCAAAGTCAATGTAACACTAAGGATTTACAAATGTCATTATCAAGGGAACCTAGTCACCTGAAGCCTAATCAGTAGTACCCATGATGATAGGTTAACGGCCCACCCACCACCTCACCCTACGTATATATGTTATTGAAGTTTTTACAACTTCTAATTCTACTTCTGGTCCTAGACACCGGTTAGTGGCTCTATTTGTCATATTACAGAACTCAAGTCGTTAGGCACTGAAATAGGAAATGGATCTATCGGGAACGGCGCTAAGGTTTGCGGCCCATGAGAGATCCATCGCTTAAATTTGCCCACGGGCCTTGTTTTGAACTTCATTCGTTTATTATGTACCGCAATTTGGTGTGAATATTATTTTGCTTCGCTTGGAATAACATGGTTTTCACAATAGGACTCATGAATTTAGACTGTGAGCCGGGCAGTATTTGGTACCGCCTTCAAAATGGTCTGGTCTGCTTAGACATTTACGATCGGGAGTCATATAACATAAACCAAATTAATGTCAATGACTTAAACCATATCATAGATTGGTCATATTAATCTAGAACCGAATCAAGAAACTCCATCTCGCGGATACTGAAGGTTTCGATTATGAATCATAATGAGCAAGTGCGAATCTTGCCTTTGGGCAAATGACTAACCACCCTCACCGGATTCAATGAAAAGATTTATCAGATCATACACCGATGTATGGCCAATGAAATCACATCCGCAGGGAGGTTATACTACTTCACATTTAATAAATGATGAGATGGCTTGTGTGTGACCTGGCTTACACAAACACGCAGTCCTTTGATAAATTCAAGGAGTTCCAAATGAAGTACAAAACCAATTGAACAAGACAATGAGATTCTCCGTCCGATGTAGGGAACATTTGAGCTCACGAAGTTCAATACTCATCTTGTAGAAAGCGGCATTGTTTCACAACTCACTCGCAGAACGCCTTACAACATAATGGCGTGTCTCGAAAGGAGAAATCGAACCCTTCGATATGGTTCACCCAAGGACGAGCCTATCCGACCTACCAAGCTTAATTTCGATACGCACTTTGCCGACACTTACTTTAAATGTATGTCCAACTTAAGTCAAGAGAGAAACTCCCCATGAACTCGTGGTTCGGGAAGATTCCCAAGTTGGGTTTTCTGTGATTTGTGTCAAGCCATGTTAAGAGACAATGAAAGATAAACTTGCGCCCAAATCCGATAAATTACTCATAGGATATCCAAAGAAATTAGCTTGGTTACTACTTCTACCTAAAGTACGAACAAAATTGCTAAGTGAGCTGCTCCTTGAAAAAATATCCTGCTAGGCGATCAAGAATGGTACCATTCGACGGCTCAAGTTGATTTAGTTTAATGTCGACGCATCTAATGCGTACATCCGACGCATCACAAGAATTGCACCTTCTTCTTAGAAGATCCAAATTCCTTGATCCACGTGAAGTTATGGAAGAACCAACCCTTAGAGATCCAGATCAAGCCACGAACCGTAGCCGCTGTATAAATAAGCCTTCATCATTGAGTTGACGAGCCCGCTTCTTATAAAGTAGTTTATAAATAGCAAGGATGCCGACAAATGGCAAATAGCTATGTAACTGAGACGGATTCTATGTAATGTAACGTTGCCTGTCCTCGTTGATTTACCAAATGGGCTCCGCCTCTATTGAATCTAAATGGGTATTTAAGAAGAAACATGATAAAGACGAAACGCTGACAAGCCAAAGCTATACTAGAGCGTAAAGGTTTCAAACAAGTTCACGGCGTGACTACGACGAACCTAATACTCACCGCTGGCTATGCTTAAATCCATCCGACATCTTAGCTTATCACGCATTTCATGACTATGAAATACGGGCAAATGGACGAAAGACCGCCTGAATGGAAATTTAGAGGAGTGATGCGATATAAGAACTCCAGCTATATCCTGAGGACCCAAGAAGGTACGTGTTGCAAAGGTCCATTATATCTTAAGCAGTATCCCAAGAGATGGAATCTACGCTTTTGATGAATCCGCTAAAGATTTTGGTTTCATCAAGAACTAAGAAGAATCTTTGTGGTATTCAAGTATGTACAGCGATGTGACACCATAGTTCTATATGTCAAATCTACATACTTATCATTGGACAATTTAGAAGTTACCGAACTTAGTCATGATTGGTCGTGTAAATACTTCACCCAAGGACTTAGGTTAAGCACAATAGATACTTGGAATAAAGATCCATCGAGACGGCTGTATACAATTGACTTTGCAGATACCTACGTGAATAAGGTATTGCAAAAGGTTCAACACAGTAATTCCAAGAAGGGTAATCTCTCCACGAGACACGGAAGTTCAACTCAAGAAAGCACAAAATTGCCCCACTACTAGTGCTGAGATGAACAAAATGAAGGATGTACCTTACACTTCGACTATAGGATCCATCATGTATGTCATGTTGGCGCACTAGACCCGGGCGTGTCTTGTATGCACCGAGTATACCAAGAGATACCAGCTAATCCAGTGAAACCACCGATCATACAAGTGAATCTTGAAGATCCGAGAAGAACTAAAGATGCTTTCGGTATATGCTGAGACGATGAAATAGTAGTCACTGGTACACCGACGCCGCCAACCCTGACAGAGACTAATTGTTCCCAAATGGGTATGTATTTTGTCTCATGGGCGGAGCAAGATTCAGAGTTCCAAGCGTAGCATCATGTCGATTCTACCACATAATCTCAGTACACGCAGTCAAGCCTAAAAGCCGTTTAAAGAAGCATGCTGATTAAGAAATTCAAGTGATCGAAATTTCGTGTGTAAGACTCCAGTATCGAGGACCATTGAGCTGCTTTCAGGATTAACATCAAGCGATAGCTCAAGCCATGAACCCCTAGCACATCACAAATCCAAGCACGTATTCTCTAAAAGTATCACCTAATTAGAGATATGCTTAATAGAGTTTATATCAAAGTATGTAAAGTAAAGAATAGAGGCTAATCTCTGCCGACTCCTTTAACAAACCATTGTCGCAAAGCATGATGCAGTACGCAGTAACATAGGTCTTGCATGGGGACAGAGCGCGTAGGTTGCTGAGTCAAGATGTATCTATTGTAGCATGTGAACAAATATTTGAATATTGTTGTTTATATTCTAGTATATTTGTTTACTTTGTTTTATATGTTAAATTTACATATAATATACATGTATTGTATCCCTGATGGAAGGAAAAGTTAAATCAGTTAGCTCCATGTTTTCTGTAGAGGCAAATACGAATTGTTGATTATACTTTCAAGCCTGTAAACATAGGAAATCGAAGTGCCTCGGGTCGACAACATTGTTAGCGACAAGCATTATATAACTAACATGGTGTTTAGATTGTTGATCAAGATTGGATCTCGTTAGCCCGGACTGTGATCAATACCACGGGTCGCCGGTCCTACGATCGGGGAAATTCGAATACGACCTAAACCTAATTCATGTAAGATACGCATATCCGTGTCATATGATTTTTGTTTAGAATTTTAGGTTCACACCCTAGACCTACGATATATAACTATCTCTGTGGTTATATAAGCTCAGATTTCTGACTATTATGACCTAACGCCCGCTTTAAGTCAGATCATAACGGCATATGCTGGATCACACAAACAGTATAACGATAGATGTCGATATCGAGGGGATTTATCCGTCCTGATATACAAGGAAACATCTCAGCCTCTCACACAATGACTGACGCTTATTCGCCCATACTAGAGTAAAGAGTTATGGGTGTTTTATGACACACTTCTTATGGTTAGCCTACTTACTGTGAGATCGCTACGATAAAGGAATTGTGAAAGTGATCGCCCGCGGAAAGTTTCGAGCGTTGAAATCAATAGCACCGATTCCCTTTATTGTGCCCACACCGTATCAATTCATTTACCGGGTCGTTAAACGTGATTACCGGAACTTAGTGTTCACCTTAGTAACGGTATATCAACAGCGGGTTCTCATGATAATTTAAGCGGGTTATGAAATGATCGCTAGATCTTACCATTAATCGTTATAACAATAGTACTGGTCACTATTATTATTATACAACTTTACTATTATCCGAGCCTAGAAGGTCACACACATACAATGATATATTCAATATTTCATGAATGAAATTTAACGTAGACTTGTATATCGAGAAATGTATTTCTCAATATTTATATATTTGTCAAATATATATAGCTGATGAACATCAATTGGTTAAACTTGCAAGTTTAATCAATTGGAGCAATTTATCCGTCTCGCCTTTAAGCTGGGATTATAACGGTATAGTTGGGTCACACAAGGAGTAGCGATAGATGTTGATATCGGGAGATTTATCCGCCCTCGATATACAAGGGAAAGATCTCGTGCCTCTACACAGCTTGGTACCGGACAAGCGATGGACACCATAAATGGTTATTCGCTTCATACTGAGTAGTAGTTGTGGGGCGTTTCATGACACACTTATGTTTAGCCTACGATTGTAGATCGGCACATAAAAGAATTGTGCGTAATCGCCCAAGGAGTTATTGAACAATGAATTTGATTCCCTTTTATTGTGCCCGCTAGATAATTGTGTATCAATTCATTTGCTGTGTTTGGTTAAACGAGATTACCAACTTAGTGTTCACCTTTGTAATGTGTGTATTACTAGTGGGTTCTCATGATACCTATGAGTTATGAGCTTATCAAGTGATCTACTATTAATCGCTATAATAATAGTAATTGGTCAATTATTATTAATATACAACTTACTATTATCTCGAGCCAAGGTCACAATACAATGATATTCGAATAATATTTCATGAATGAAATTAACGAGACTTGTATATCGAGAAATTTATTTCAATATTTATATTTGTCAAATATATATGTCGATTTAACATCAATTGGTTAAACTTAAAAGTTTAATCAATTAAGCAATCGAGACGATGAATAACTTGATAAGTTATTCATAAGGATTCTAGTATTTGTAATTGACTTGTTAAGTTAATTAAAATAGAACAACTCACTAGTAACTCATTATTTGAATTAGAAGTTCATAATACTAATTATGTTAACGAGTTAAACTCATATCTACCTTGTTTTAATTTTGAGACTTTGGTGATTTAAGAGGGGATTAGGTTTTTCAAGACATGCTAATCATACAAACCTCCACCCCTCAAGAAAGTCGACTTTTCAGCGACTGAAGAGTTTTTCTTCCACTCATCCTCAAACCTAGCAAGCCTAAGTACTGTTCATTTTCCTTGGTGCAATCTAGAGAACATCTTTCGGTGTTGAAAAGCATTGGAGAGGATTTTAGTTGCCTCTCACGCGAGGCACGCGATTGCCCACTCAAGCTCCGCTGAAACGAAGCGATTCTCAGATTCATACATTTGTATTTTGCGTTTAGATTAATTTACATTATTTTGAGCATCCGATGTATGAATTGGATGTTTACTTCTAATAATTGATACTAGATTCTAACAGAATGGAGGTCAAAGCCACCACTTATAGACTTCATGAGCCATCATGGGTAATCATACTATCTGGAATGCAGAGAAGATCTTGTGTCTGAGCTTTGGAGAGCTATTCAGGAGAACTATTGTTTGAGTACCCATATGGATGCTATGAGAGGGATTTCATTTTGTCAATTCGTGACGGTGATCTGGCTGATGAATACGGTGAGACGGTTCTAGCTATGTGAGCCTCGCTCAAAATTACATCCGAGCGAGGCGTAAGCAAGATTGAGAGAGATTTCGTGGATGGGATGACATGAGATCCGCCACCGGCTATCATTGATGCCGGTTGTGTGGTTAGGAAATACCACGACGGATCATTTTCTTAAAAACTGTTCTTTTAAATGTATATTGTTTTTATTTGGTTATTTAAGAACCGGTAAGTCTTTTACATTCGAAATATCCATCGATCATGACTCCTGTCCGTAATTCTGATTTATTCTAATCCTTGCGCCCACCTAGCATGGGTCGTTAGCAATTTTGTATCGAGCAGTTCCATTTCTCGCTGTCTGTGCGTTATGTGCCTATCTGAGTTGTTTTCCTTAGCTAACAACAACCCGAGAAACCTTCGTGATGGGTGGACCCACCGGGAACCGACCATCGCAATTTACTCATCAACTACTCCAAAGATATGTAAGAGGTGTTGCATGGAATCTCGAGATACGCCCGCGACGCCAATATCGCCATACACCAATTACATGTGGATCCTACTCATGCTTCCAGAAACAAAAAAAAAGAGAAATTACAAAGGAAAGCAACTGTGCAATCAGAGATGGTGGACGAATTATAAAGAGTAGGGGCTATATGGATCTCAGAAGTTTCGAATGATTGCAAACGAGCGACGGTAGCAATACGTAACTGAACGAAGTACATTGAG
>JADFUC010000045.1:0-11383 GCA_019722365.1 Lithospermum erythrorhizon | reverse complement strand
TATTACGTATTGCTACAAATGAATTTCACATTTTTTAGTAGTAATCATCTTTATAGTTCACCTAATATCTCATAAATACATTAATTTTTGCCTCATGCTATCACCTAAGATTATACTATTCATCGATAACATCTCTATGCCTCTATTTCATTATTCATTATCGTATCATTTCTACATATTCAAGTAAGTCGACCAACCCATATATATATGTTCATTCACGACATATTATAAATCGAATTAATTACAGTAAGTATATTATTTAATTACTCCAAAGAATAGTCTCCAACTATACATCATCTATTATATAACACTCATCAATGTCACCCAATATCGTTTTACACCCACTTTACCATCGCATACCCCTGCTTTCGCACCATTATTCAACCTTATGTGGAAATTTGTAATTCTATCTACTGCAATTCAACTATTGTCTTTATCAAGCATCTCCCAAACCAACAAATTATAAATCTAGTGAATTTCAGCTCCCTCTAGAGTTATGATCAACCTAAACACCCTTATTTAATTTCCTTTTACTTACAACTCAATCACTTAACCATAAATTTGTGACCGAAAAACCTTTTTTTTTTCCTTTTTTTTTTGCGTTTCCTGCTACCAAATATATCCTCAAATCACACTACACCGAACTACCAAGCTCCTCGTGTTTAACCATTATGATCTCATTCTCATAATTATCCTCCTAACTTATCAGTGCAACCCTATACATTGTACCATATCTGTTAATACTCCATTGTCCCTTCTGGAATTTGTCAACTCTTATCTATACCCAATAGTCCTTACATCAACTCACCACCCCTGTAATGCCTTTACCTGTTATTCCTTCAGAACAACTAACTTCCATTTATAACTTGATACTTCAAATAAATTGTACACTTTTCTTAGTAACGTATCCCAAAACTCATTGATATTTTACTACTAAATTCCACCTATTCCTGCTGCTCTACTCCAACTTTCTCCGATCAAGGCTTATTTCAAATCTTATAATTTATACGATTCCACGAACATCATCTAAATATTTTTCACATTCTTCAATCGGAACTGCATAAGGTTACTTTCTTAACTAAAAACAAGATAATATCCATAACACTTACTCCTCTTATCACTCGAATGTCATAGTTACCTATTCTCAAATAAGAAATTAACCATACCTTTGACTCTTTTATCCTTTAACTTATTAAAATATTTATTCACATCACTCAATCTTAATTTACGAGATCTCAACACTTATAACTCTACCTAACTCATCTCGCCTAAAATTTCTTTTTCCGAATAAAATTTCCTCTCATCTCGTAACAACTAATACAATTCATCTCAATCTTCCCTAAGCTGCCCTCACACGCACTAAACGAAAAATCTTCTAGTAGCATCCTCAACCGATATATATAATATAATTTAACGCTTAGCACAACGGATTATTTCGTAAGGGGAGTTCGCCATCATGGTGGTTGGTAAGAAAGAATTTTGTTTTATATAATGCTACTTAAATTGCATTTAAGTAAGGTAAAGCAAGCACGGTGTGGCACTCCAAGTTATTAGCAGAAAAGTCAAGCACCTAGGCGTCAGGTCGCTTTTTTAGCTAGAGGAAAAGTGAGTAGTATTTAGTTGTACACTTGTCTAGTTCGAGTTTGTTTTAAATACATAAATACCAAATTTTACTTAAATCATAAAAAATCGGGTTATTTCAAATCCATCCTAACTACTAAGCCGCTAAGGTCGGCAGAAGAACACATCCCATCATGTCCAAAGAAGCATCTAAAGCCGCCGTATACGGTTATTGCGACTACTAAGTCAAGTAAGGCCAAGCAGAACATATCGCCTTGTCCAATACACTTCTAACGCTGCACAAGTGGCATCTTCGACCACAAGCCTCTAAAAGTTCGGTCACGCAGACATCCATAAAGATCCACCCAGCTTCGAAAGCCACACGGATTGCATACCCCAAATTGGCACCTCAGTTAAGTATCTCAAGATTAAGCCAAGCCCTCGAACAGATCGGACGCTCATCCTTGTACGCATTGCTTCCATACCAACAAGTAACCCTTATAGTTGCTCGTTAAAGCCTTCTCGAGGTGGAGCCGAATCTCAAGACGGGACGGCGCTTCTAGAGGGTTCCCCGACCGGGGAGCATAAGGGACCACCACTCCAAAACCGGATTCGGGACTGCGTCAAGTCAAAGTCATGATCGAGACAAATGCGTATAAAATACATGAAAAAATTGACATGAAGCGGTAAAGCATTAAAAGTCAAAGTAAAGATCGGCGATAGCCTCCTGTGTGCACACCAAACATGCATTCCAAATAGCTTGATGTCATGCCATGTATAACACTTCCTCAAGGATGTAGGTACCTCATTTATCATCCATTTGGATTCATGTTATGAATATTAAGTGATCAAAATGAAAGTCCCCTTATACCAACAAGCAAAGATACCCAAGTCTCATCACATATCTAGACACATGCTAAAAGATTCAAGATCAAGTGTAGAATGTGGAAACAATACCCCTGCCACACATCATACCTTCTTCGGCCAAGGTCGGAAAATAATAACCCAACATACTTAAAGTATCAACATCCTTAGCATACAGTGATCATCACAAATTCGGTAAAGAGCATAAAAGTTGCCTACTGTGTCCCCTCGTGTAAGAGCATAAAGGCCTAGCAACTACGGGTAAAAGCATAAACACCCAACAAACTCTGAATATAAATTTAAACTATCCATCAAATGAACTACGTGCTTGATTCGATCCTCGAGGAACGATCCTCGAGGTACGTAGGCAGCTGAACTTCCAAAAGTTCTAGCCATAACATACTCAAAACTTTTTGTCCCCTAAAATCCATCATGGAGGCTAATAAAGATAAGAAAGTCCAAAGAGCCAGGCACCAAATCCCAAATTCAAGAAAGCAAAAGCAAATCAAATCAAAGCACAGAAGCATGAGATGCACACTATGCTTCGTGAAGGCCCAGCAAATGATCGTGATCACAAGTTATCTAAAAGTGGGCGCCCACCCCTCCTTCAACAAAGAAGCATCAACATCAAAGTATAGTAAAGAAGTAGTGATGGATTCACCTTCTTAACTAATGACACTTCACACTATCAAAGCAAAGTGCAGGCATGTAGTCAAAGACATCCCAAGTGTGGTGGTCGAAAGCACAAGCAGTATATTTGCTTGCCAACGTTCTCAAACCGTGACGAGGGACTAAAAACAATAAATAGAACGATTCCATGGTGAGCCCGTGGTCATTGTGAGCGAAGCAGGACGCCCTCCGCCTAACTAAATATCATCACTCTAGGTCGCTCGCACTTCAACGACGCCTAAGTCTAATATATGTATATAATAATGTATGTTAGCTAACTTATCCCCAAAGAAGCTAAGTCTCACCCCAATCGAACATCCGAGTTGAGAAACAAATCCAAAGAAGCTAAAATAAAAATTAAAATTCCAAAGAGAGCATTAGTTCAAGCAACTCGAGCCTACGTGCCGAATTGGCGAGAGGCTCACTATATGCCAAAAGAACCGCCTCTTCGTTATCTTTCTTACAATATAAGACGAGCTCAAAACCGACTTGCAACGAAAAGGTTATGGGCAGTTTTCTAACAAGACAGAAATTTTGACGAACCTAAATCATGTAATTCAAGAAAATTAACTATGTCAGAGTATTTCAAAGGAATATTTAAGCATCTAGTTAAGCATGCATACATAAGCATCAAGAAGGGTTCATCAAAAAGATGATAAGGAGTCAAAGGTACTGCCTTGTGCAAAAGTTTCGAAAGTAATACCCCAAAAAGTTGTCAACTTTATGCTTATACTCAACTCCAAGAACTTGCAAAACATGAAAAAAGTACATTAATAATGATGGATAATCATATAATGTTGCAAAGAGCAAGAAAAGAAATTAAAAAAAGGGAGAAACTCCCTATCTACCTCGATAACAAGGCCAAGAGGGGGAGGGGAAAGTGACGAAATTGATTTTGACTCATCTCTATCCTTTATATGTAATCTTCATTGGTCAATTATCCTAAACGCCACTCAAATTTCTTGTCTTAGACGACAAGGTTCTAAAATTGCAAGATCTAAATAAAACGAACTAGCCTTATCGGATGGCTGGCGATAAAAAAATTTCCATATATACAAGGGACGATTGTTTGTTTTATAAATAAATGCCATCCCAAATATTTGATAGACCCAAAATTGGTCTAAAAATTCAAAAAATGGAATTAAAATTAAGATAATTAATTCCGAAAATTCATAGGATTAATGATAATCATTTTGAAATATCCGACATGTAATAACCATGTTGAAAATATTCAATTGGCCAAATACAAAGGATTCGGATCAATAAAATTAGAGTACTACACATCTAAAGAAAATCTAATTCTCTAATAAATTGAGAGTGAAATGGGTTTTAACATGTAATACATCATGTTAATACTAAAACCCAAATAATTTACCTCTAACATGTAATTTCTCGCATAATTAAGTCTTCCTTAAGTCAAGATTAAGACCGGAGACTTAATTAAGGATCGTGACACGCAAAACGAGTCACAATAAATCCTAAAACGAAATAACCCTCATATGTTGCTGGGGAGTCGCTCGGCTCGCGATCAGCAACACACAAATCCCTTTATAACAACAGTAATCATCCTTCAAAGCCATACACTGGATGATAACCTCCAGACCGCAATTAGCCTTAAATGCATTCAACAAGTCCGGGAATCAAGCTAAAATACCAGCCTCCCGGACCTCCCGCAGTAGGGGGAGCATCGTAACCCAATCAAGACGAAGAATAAATTTATCAATAAACAACGATCCAATATACATCCAATAAGTCAAGAGACTGATGTCAAGCGGAACAACAAGACTGAAGTAAAAAACTCTCAAATACCAAAGATGTACTATATTCACGTAGGGAAAATAAACATCGTTTGTGATCGAACCCGACACATTACCACGATGTACCCATACCGAGTGGGGGCAATATTTAGACAAGTGAAAATTTATTAAATAATAATTAAAATGATTAAGATGACTTAATCAAATTAATTAAAACCGAGCCACGAAAAACGAGACATGAATGTATGGTTCTCGATTGAGCTATTATATTTAATACGAAACCCTCGCATTTAACAAAGTGGTTTCCTCTCGGTAAAATAGCCCGAATTAAAAGTTCATTAAATTTAGGTTCGAGGCCAAAATCCCCAATTTCATCAGTTAAAATCGGCCAAAGAGCTCTAGAAATGAAATCGAAGCTCGGGTTCAAAATACCCAAAATTACGCTGCTCAAAATCGCCCAAATTCGGGTCAACATAAAAATATGTTTGACCTACAAAAAGATCCGAACCCTTTTCTATGAAAGAGATGCCTTATATTAATTCTGAGTGTAATTAATTCCCAAAAACTGACGAAACCTAAATCTTACCTAAAATACAAATTGCTAAGATCACGATCCACCTAAAATCAAACCAACCAATCAGAAGCAAACATTCAAACCCGTGTCTATAAATACCCCATTATTTTCGAAAATTCTACAACAAGATTCACATCCAAAAAATACCTCAGAAAATACAGAGAAAAACCTCTGAGATTTCTCTAAGTTAAATCTTTTAAAGAAAAACCACGTGTATCGGAAACACCTTCAGTGTCCGTAAGTGCAATTTAAAATAGAGGATTACCGCACAAACGCAAGAATTCTTCAAGTTAGAAGTAAAAATTGACGTAGACCGATACGATGCCTCAAGAACGCTTATGAATATTAAAATAAGCTGCAGCACTGATTATTCATAAATTCATATGAACACTAAAATTCGTGTTTGATTCATCAAGTCCGAGAGCAGCTAGATCAATATTCATCCCTATACCATTCTGCGAGTTAGTAATACTGCAAAGTTCTCGCCCACTGACGCATCATCAACAGCGCCGGACGCCCACCTTCATACCGATCATCTCTACAACAAATAAGCCGCTAAGGCCGGGTTGCAGTACAGTTTTATAAGCTTCAATGAGGCTAACCACTAAGTCTTGCCAACAACAAGCTTCATAAGTGCCGCCAGAGACAAATGTTGTGCGCATATCAGTTTCAATAACTCAGCTCGCTATCACTCCACATAGCCCACGTGGCTCGAGATCTATCCAAATCAAGTCCCACTAAAGACAAAGAAATTTCAAGCCATGTCCCACAAGAAAATAAGCACGCCTACTCGCCTCACTTGGGAATATCCCTTAAGTCTCACCACAAAAAGCGGCACTCCTTGGGTAATAAAATCTCAATCCCACACCGCAAGACACTCGGCAAAGAACTCCATCCGGGGCCTAATATAAAGCCATAGATCAAGTCCAAGACTCAAGATCGTCCAAGATAAACCAACACGGAAATACGTCATTGTGCCCCTGCCTCGCACCATATCCAAGTACGTACTCCTAGCCTCAAGTTCATCAAAGATTCATGACACATATCCAAATTTCATAGAGCTTCTATCCAAATCAAATCAAATCCAAGTCAAATCAAGCTAAAGTCGTCGAGCCGATACCAAGCTCCCATGTAGCCAAATCCAGTCAATCAAGTCAAATCAAGCAAGCAAGTCAAGCATCTCACAAATCGCCAAAGAACGCTGGACTCATAGCTCGGGATGCCGATCCTCTTCGATTTGATAAAAACATGTACACCGAGGAATTTTCCCTTCTGGTTTTATTTGTACCCTTTTACATAAATAAGAAAAATTCTTCTTTGCATTATAATGAGTGATTAGTTAATATTTGTTATAGATTTTAGTATGATTTTGGGTATTTTATTGCTCACTATCTGATTGTTTTGAGTGATTAATTCACAAATATGATTTATTAATTGACTCCAGTGCTGTCATTATTATTTGAAAAAAATGCTAATTTAGACCCAAAAAAAGTAAAAAGAAATACTGCCTAAGCTACGTAATTTTCCAAAACCATAAAAGTCTAATAAAAATCTAAGAAGATCATTTTATACAAAAGCGCCTGGGTTTAAAATTAAAGACTCAAATTAACCTACCCACATATTCATTCACAACAAACATAATTCAGGCGCAACACTTCATTCTTGGTGTTCACAGGATTCACTTTGGCAGCAGCTTGAGATTACTACAATTTTAGGGATCGCTTTTTGTGATACTTGTGAGATAATTGTTTAGTATTTTATTTTATTTTTCATCCTCTAATTAATTTATGCTTTCAAGAATTTTATTTATTATTTGTTTCACTATGAATAGAAGCTAATTTTCTCATTATTGCCATGACGTAGCCTTATCAGCCAGATCTTTCAAGAACGTTATTTATTATTTGGAATTACATATGTATTAGTATTAATCATTGAACGAATTTGGATTTAATCGCTTTAATCCCACAGCTCTTTTTAATGTTATAATCCCCGAGATTTATATGACAGTTCACCTAACTTAATGAAAATCGAAATTAGCTCTTTGATTAATTAATCAAGAAGTCGTTATACCTAATGTGTGCAACATATTAATTGGTCTTCATTGATTTCTTTGTTCTTAAGATCTTTATTTTAATTAATTCGCCTTCGCACTACCATAGTGATTTTGTTAACTTGGGGATATTCAATGAACCCGTGAAATCTTTAAGATATCAAATTTACGGTAAAAATCGATAATTCCATTATTCTAAGCAGAAAATGGTATTGTTGGGTGAAATTATTACATCTATAAGTAAATCACCTTAAATTCCATTGCTAGTTTTTAATTTTTATTATTTTAGTTAACCAATTCAAATCTCCATTATCTAATAGACGATTTAATTTCAAGAATCTCGTTCTCCATATATCCTATCTTTACTTGAACTATATACTACTTACCAGACTTGTGCTTCTGTAGAATATAATTTATTTCATCAATGACCAGAAAATTTTTCTCAGTTCATTCGCCACACAAAATCGAAGTGACCACAATATTCAGCATCTAAAGATATAAATAGTATTGTAAGTATAGATTGAAATGATTATATTGTCTATCTTCATACATCCTCCTATATATGGTTCTCAAAATGTACGTTTATAACGTAGCCTTACATTTTATGTAATACTCTTTCCAATCGCTAAAAAAGATTATCATATTTCATTTAATTAGCTTACTTTATTACTTAAATATAAATAATTTTTAATGTGTTATATATTTATTTGAAAAACATATATCAATATGTAATATTTTTAAAATATTTTACTATTAACTTGATAATTTTGAATTTTGATTCAAATCAAAGTTTCATCACAATCAATATTATAAAATTTTCATCTGACACGAAAAAGCAGAAATAAATTTGACAATATTTTAGAATGAAGGAGTATATTATGTTATTCTTTCATTAATGTCAGTGGATATGATTTATTTTAATTTTAAATAAATTTATAAAGTGAACGAAATATATCACAATCTTATTTGAATACTATTCTAATCCAGTTTTTAATTAACTTTTCATATATCACAGAAATCTTTATTCTTAAATTACTTTTTAAATATATTATTATTACAAAATTAATATTAAGAAAGTATTTTAAAGATAATCCACTATGTATCAGCGAATAATTAAGAATCGATTGACAAAGCTCACCTCAAAGAAAATCAAACATCAATTAAAATTCACGATTGAATTCGAAAGATAACCTATAATAAACAAGTGTACCAGACCAATCATTACATTTGAAATAAAAGGCTAAACTAAATAATCGATAGCTAATCTAACGACATCACTTAAATATTATTCATAATAATGCAGGTTTAAATTCCAATCCTCAGAATTTATAATTACTATTTTTATTATGTATGTAAAAAAAGGCTAAACCAAATGAATTTTAAAGAAAGAAAAAGCAGATCGTTGACTCACTTCTACGTAGTCATTATTGGACGACCACATATTTGATATTACCAACACATAGTCCAATTTTGACCGGATGGGGTCCTTTTATATTATTTGGTATATCCCGACTTCACTTTCCCATAAGTTTAGGTCATATATACTTTTAATAAAAAAAGAAGGCGATGAGAAAACTTTTCTCAATATTAAAGATCCTTTGACTATTCTCATTATTCAACCGACTACATGGCATGTAGGGCAATCTTTGATTTTGGTGTAGCTTGGAAAAATTCTATAAAATGAGAATAATTGCATCAGAAAAATTGGGGTTGGATGGAACTGGTGGCGGTGTATCACCCATCGGGTCAGTAAAATTTTTTGATAATTAGTTTAACTAC
Organism: Lithospermum erythrorhizon; assembly: GCA_019722365.1. Lineage (NCBI taxonomy): Eukaryota > Viridiplantae > Streptophyta > Magnoliopsida > Boraginales > Boraginaceae > Lithospermum > Lithospermum erythrorhizon. Next base: position 2,130 of record JADFUC010000045.1, on the reverse strand, counting down.
TGTGTTACACGAGTATTGATCGACCATTTCGATACTATTATATTATAACTAGTTACAGAGTACGTCGATTGGATCGAATTATGGAGTCTAGCCCAATACGGTATCGTTTATTGCATGATCATAATGTTTACGATTAGCCAACATTAGTTATATTTCGATTGTTCATCTAGTGAATAGGCTGCAAAATAATGAATATTGCCAAGTATGGCTATATTTACAGATTTCTTAGTTTCGAAAGTAGTGAGTTCAGAAGTGCCTATCACAAAGGTGATATTAAGATTCGATGTTGGCTAAAGTGGCAAAAGTGGCAGTCCTAAGTGCAACGTCAGGCCTCAAAGTTCGATGATTCTTCTTCTGCAATTGAAAGATGCTGGTCTGGGTTCTTATTATCCAACATCATCATAACCTGTTTCTTTGGCATGTTTTCTGTACAGAATGACAAATGATGTAATATATATATATATTTTTTTGAGTATGTAGCTGTAGAAACATGTATTCTTCGTAATTTTGACTGATTTGGCGCTTCAATGGGGACAAGCTGATTTCATGCGCTTTTCCTTTTCCTAATGTGCTTGTCAGAGAAATGTCAGAAGCTGGAGAGTAATAGGCTAAAGTGATATATTGAGCTTAGTTTTGGGATATAGGTTGTAGTAAAATTTCTATTGAAAACGTCTTTTGTGTCTCAAATTTTCTTGTAAGTTTGTGCTGACAACATGAGAATGCCTTGTTTGGAAAGTCTCTCTTATGTTGTTCAAGTCATAAGCTTCTCCCTGGAATTAGTTTAACAATATGTATAATTAAATTAAGGTCTAAAGAATATGGTTTCTGCAGAACTATTTGTTGATAGATTAGTAAGAGTATTATCATGTATTACATTTACACTATAATTATCAGATGTAGTAACAATCTCTTATCATTTTCATAAATAGATTCATGCCTGCTTTGTTTTGATATGAAATTCTAAAAAATAAGCCAATAAAAATTTAAAACAATTTAAAATATATAAGCCGATTGTTATGTAATTATCTTTATGTTTATTTGTTAGGAATCACATTAACAAGATAGTTTTTACCAAAGTGCTTTCTCTTTAAAACCAAAATTTTGATTTGCCCATGCTTTCTAACGATAATGTTACATTGCATTTTGATTACTTATATTTAACTATTTGAACAACGTCTATTTATATGTAATAATATGAAATTGAATATTAGTATTTTCTTCTTGATCTCTCGTAATGTAATCTTAATCACTCTCGGCCTATAATCGATCTGAGTAAATATTTAAATAATATATCTGTAAAAATAGCGACGGATCTTCCAAATCTCTTGCTATATTTAAGTTTAGGTGCTAATGGTGTCATTTTGCATGAATATTCATTCTCAAAACCACAATAAATTAATACGTTATTTATAATATAACAAAAGAACATAACTAATAGGGCAAAATACCTCATTTGGGTATTTAGCTTGTCATTTAACAACGATAGCATTTGATGTCTCTTTGTATTTTCCTTTTCTCTTTAAGATATAAAATCGCAGGCGAAGATGAATGATAGATGTATTATACACTTTGATGGTGGTAAAGGTTAATCTAGGAAGCTACACACTGCGTTTTCTACCCTCTTTGTGGTCTTTGTTTGTCATAGAATATCCATTGGTTTCACTAATAGATGGAAAATCAATCGGAAAGATAGATAATGTATAAGATAGTATGTATTGTAACTATACATTACGTGTTAGGTTTTTAACTATATATATATATATATATATATATATATATATATATCTATATATCTATTATCAATTAATTTTAACTATGTCTACCAACCTGCATAATATCTTTTGTAACACTCTCTTCGTTTCTCTATATTCATGCGGCATTACTATGTATATACATTAATATACTCATAAGCATAAATTTAAAGTTTTCATAAACATTGATAGTAGATCACATTTAAAACAACAGGCGGGCAAAATAACATATAATGCAAACAATTGACAAATAGATTTATTTTCTAACATTTAAGTACTTATTATATAGTATGTAAATAGGTATCATATATTTTGTTAGTATAACCTATGAATATATCTATAGATAGAATAATACATAATATAATTGGATCGTCTTTAA
>JADFUC010001907.1:0-22765 GCA_019722365.1 Lithospermum erythrorhizon | reverse complement strand
CTGTTGTACTTCGTTTCAGTTACGTATTGCTGTATAAAAGGAATTCCTATAAGACGCCGGGGGCAGCAATGTATGCCGCTTTGCAAGAAGCCAGTTGTATAGAAGGACTCTCTACACGCAGTGTCTTATGCTTACTCGGATGGGCAGTTTCGGGCTACATATGATGATATCACGTATATAGAAATTTATGAAGCTCTTGAGTGAATCGAAGGAAGCGTGCGGAATATGAGAAATACGAAACTTTTTCGTGCTCTCGTCGGCCTTAGGCCGAAGCCAGCGGTTACGATTGCGCTTGAGGTGATGGATGCAGCCCAGCGGTGCGAATCCTTTGGGATCTGAGATAAACCCCCCGAGTTAGAGTTAACTTTATCACCGTGAGATGCCGCTTTGAGTCGATATCTCTAGGTACATCAAAGGCTATAAACGGTACAAGGTCGACCAAGCCCTCGCGAGATTCATAAACAAATAACCATTCTTCGTGCTAATGAATTTTCGATATGAACAAGGGTTTTCAGCTTTCTCTGTCGTTGCCTCTAGCGGTAGCGTCATGAGAGCCGAGAGAAGGGCAAGGTGTATCTGGATGACATCTGCCACTTTGCAAACTCAAAGTGCATTTGGAAAGCGGCATGTAGGAAATTCAATCGAAATAGGAAAAATGGTTTAATAAACACGAGCCTAAAGGTTTGTATGTTATTGAAGTTTGTACAACTTCTAATTCTAGTTAGGTAGGTCTTTAGACACGGTTATAGTTCTCATATTTGTCGTAATATGCAGGAACTCAAATCAAGTAGAAGACTCGAAAGAGGGGAAATGGATTTGCGTGTGAAAAATGGCGCGAAGGTTGCAACCCTTGCAGTAGGATCCATTAGTTTAAATTTGCCCACGGACCTTGTTTTGAACTTATCTCCGGTTTCTTTTATGTACTACAATTGCGGGAATATTATTTCTATTTACATTTTTGAATAATGATAGTTTTTCATTTTCAATAGATCGATGAATTTAGGATCACCATGAATGGGGTAGTATTTGGTACATACTCCCTTCAAAAATGATCTATACGTTTTAGACATGATTAATAGGTCATACAACATAAAAACTTAAAATGGAAGGAATAAGCCTAACGACTTAAACGAAGCATACATGGCATTGCTGAGACTAGGTCACACATTAATGAGAACCGAGATCGAAACTCCACTCCGGTGGAATACTTGAAGGTTTCGATTATGAATCATACGATAAGTGTGAATCTTGCCTTTTGAGCAAAATGACCAAAATGCCTTTCATTGGCTTAAATGAAAGGGCAAGTGATTTATTGGGGATGTCCTTGCTTGACGTATGTGGGCCAATGAACACATACGCAAGAGGGGGTTATAACTACTTCATTACATTTACTTATGACTACGAGTGAATGCACGGTTTTGTGTATTTGATAAGACACAAACACGAGTCCTTTGAGAAAATCAAGGGAGTTCCAAAATGAAGTACAAAACCAATTGAACAAGAGAATAAAAGATTCTCCCGATTACGATAGAATTGGAGAATATTTGAGTCCCGCAGTTGATACTCATCTTAGAGAGTGTGGTATTGTTTCGCAACTCACTCGGCGAGGAGCAGCCACGGCGTAATGGCGTGTCCGAAATCGAACCCTTCTTGACATGGATTCGATCTATGATGAAGCCTATCCCCGATCTACGGTTAATTTAGGATATCTGACTAGCGCGGCAACTTTACCTTAAGCAGATGTCAACCAAGTCGGCAGATAAAACTCCCCATGAGCGTAGTTTGGGAAGATTCCCGAGTTAGGTTTTCTCAAGATTTGGGGTTGTAGAAGCTTCTACGTTAAGAGATTAACAAAAGATAAACTTATTGAGTCGATAAATCTTTATTCGTAGGATATCCAAGGAAACGGTTGGTTACTGCTTCTGCACGAGTAGGAGAGATAAAATATTCATTGCTAGAGCGAGGGAGTATTCCTCGAAAGGGAATATTTGTCGAGAGAAAAGGACTAGTAATAATGAATTGTTCATCTTGGTGAAGCTTCAGTGATGAAGTCGATATTGATGCATCCCAATGCGAGAGGCATCGGAATGGCGCCCACAAGAGTGGAACTTTCTTTCATAGGAGCCAGTTGTTGATCCACGGGGAAGCGTAGGAAGAACCAACCCTTGAGGAGATCAAACGAGGGATCGCCCACGAACGAGCTCTTGGTATAGTGAAAGAAATTTGTCATCATTGAAAGTGACGAGCCAGCTTCTTACAAGCGATAGACAGAGATCTTGCGACAAATGGCAAATAGCTATCTGTCGAGATGGATTCTATGTACCAAAAGCGAGGTTTGGTCCATGTTGGATTTACCAAATGAGGCTGCCTATTGAATGTAAATGGGTATTTAAGAAGAAACATGATAAGCGGAGGCGTTGATGTTTTCAAAGCTAGACTTGTAGCGAGTTTCAAAACAAGCTCACGGAGTAGACTGGCGAAACTTTTCATGATGGCTATACTTAAAATCCATCGGATAATCTTAGCCATTCTTTGCATTTCATGACTATGAAATATGGAAAATGGATGTGAAATGCTCTCTGAATGCAAATTTAGGGGAAGATGTGTACGTAAGTACTGACCTCAGGAGCTTCACATGTCCTAAAGGACCTAAGAAGGTATGCAAGTTACAAAAAGTCCATTTATATGGTCTTAAGCGAGGTATCCCTTGTTGGAATCTCGTTTTTGATGAATCCAATCAAAGTTTGGTTTCATCAGAGCGAAGAAAGAATCTTGTGTATACAAGAGGTAAGTGGGAATATGTCATTCGCTAGTCACGTATGTCGATGCCATACTTATCATTGAAAACTTAACGTAGAGTTACTAAACTTCGGTCCAAAGAGTTAATTTGTGCAAATGTTTCTCATGAAGGACTAGTCTTTGAGATGAGCGAGAATGAAGGACATACCTTATGCTTGGTATAGGATCCATCGTGTATGCCCATGTTGTGTGCGGCCCAGACTTTGATGTGTGCTTGTAAACTGCAGTGTAACCCATTAGATACCAAGCTAATCCAGGTGAAAGCCACTGGATTGCAGTGAAGTGCATCTTGAAGTATCTGAGAAGAGCTAAAGATTCTTTCTTGGTATATGGTGGAGATGAAGAGTTAGCAGTGATAGAATGCGCGGCCGCGGGTTTTCAAGCTGACGAGCGACTATCGTTCCCGATGCAGGTATATTTTTATGCAGGTGGAGGAAGGCGATATCTTGGAGGTTCAAATAGAATCTGTTGCCGATTCTACCCACAGAATACAGTGATACATCGGCGTCTGGAAGCGCTAAAGAAGCATGTTAGATAAAGAAATTCGTGACCGAACTTGGTGTGAGTACCCTAGCGTTGAGGACCGATTAGATTGCTTTGTGATATCTTTGGAGGCGATAGCTATTGGAACGAGCACATCACAAGTCCAAGCAAAGTATCACTGATTAGAGATAATGCTTGATAGAGGTGATGTCAGTATGTAAAGTAGAAAGCTTGATTGCTAATCGGCATTACTTTGCTAAACCACTAGGTAAAAGCATGATGAGCATGCGTGAACATAGGTCTTAGACAGATGTCGCATTGGTGTTAGGATTAAGTGGGAGTCGTTATGTATCTATTGTGTTATGTGAACAAATATTTGAATATTACGGCTTCTTATTTTATATATATTTGTTTTGCTATGTCTATTTGTTTAATTTACATATAATATACATGTAGGTGTCTCGATGAGTCAATGGTAAATTCCTAGGTTAGTCATGTTTTTCTAGAGAGTAACATGGTAATTACACCTCTTTGAAGCCTAGAAGCATGGGATAGCGAAAAGGCCTTGGTCGGTCTTTGGTAGTTAGGGCGACCAACGTATTATGACTAAAATGTTGTTTGATTAGTGATCAAGATTGATCATGTTAGCACAACGAGGACTAGATGATACCGTGGTACATGATCTGGTGGCCCAAGTGGTATGGCCGGCTAAATTCATAGAACATATGTATATACGTAATGCATGGCGTTTTGTTTAGAATTTTAGGTTCGTCGATTCTTGAACCTCGATATATATTGTTGTGTTATCTGAAATTACGTACTTTTGACTATGAGCAATGATGCGCCTTAAAGTGGGGAATTACAACGGCATATGTTGGGTCACTTAGCAGTGAGAATTAGCGATAGATGTTAATATATTGGGATGGATTTGTCACGTCTTGATATCTGAAGATAGAGACTCTTAGTTGGTACTCGTTGGTTTATCGGACATAAATGCTTATTCAAGTTCTTCAGGTAAAGAAAGTTGTGGGTGTTTCATGACACACTTCTTGTAGTTAGCCTCGACTAGAGATTGCGTTATAAGGGGAATCGTAAGATAATCGTCGAGGGCAAGTGGGGAGTGGTAGAAATCAATGAGAATTGATTCATTTATTATACTGAATGCGATAATTGTGTATCAATTCATTTTACCGATTTAAGGTTAAATGTGATTGCTCCGAACTTAGTGTTCAACAGTAATTGTATATTACTAGTGTGGGTTCTCAAAGATAATTTAAGGGTTATGAGCGGTGCTAGATCTTACTTTTCGTTAATCGTTATAATAATAGTATTGGTCAATTATTATTGTTATACAACTTATTATTATACGAGCCTAGAAGGTCCCACCTTAGCATGCAGTGTACGTTAGGTTATATTTCATGTGTGAAATTAAAGAAGAGCGCTATAATTGAAATGTGTTTTCTCGATTACAAGGAGTTACACATTTTATATAGAATATCGATTGAACAAATAGAATCAATTTTAATAGTTACTTAATTGGTTAGAATGTTTAGTGTTATCAATAATGAAAGATTAATTATATTGACTGGTACTATTTAATTAAGCTAATTAAATAGTTGAACTCATTAGCGACTCATTAGTGTCTTGAACTAATAGAGTTAACGAGTCAAGCTAATACTTAGCAGGTTGCTTATCTAGGGCTTGTTTGCTTTAATACATATATAAGCATAAACTTTTTAGGAATTTTCGCTGACATAACGATTAGAAAATCTTTCATCAAAACCCCTAATGCTTACGCCCCCATCAGCATGAAAATTCTCCCAGAATTTTGGGGTTTTTCAATTTTATTCGGCCTTGTTTACTAGCATAAATGGGACCACAAATTCAGCCTCTCCTGAGTAGCCCGGACCAACTAGAGATATAATACGATTGATATTACAACAATAGTGAAGGGGACAAATTCCGTTGTGAATTTGAAGCATGTGAATTTGGTGGAATTTAGTCACATTTGGCTGTGTAAGTACTGCAATTCGTATATTATAATTATATGTATTTGTTGAATAATGTAGTAAGCACTTTAAGATCCTGGAATTATGAATTTATTGTACTCATATATCCATAGTATTATCCTCACTTGAGTGTTTGACAGAAAAGCATCGTAGGAGAATTTCTCCGGGCCATACGAATAAGTACCATGATAGTACAAGAAGCGAGGGGCCCTTCTTCTAATGTCGGCTTTTTGCCTTAGGTCGTCCGGCAGTCTTCCGTGTTGGAAGTAGTCGATAAAAGGTTGTCTCCAATCGTCTGGAGCACCATCGGCCGATTCATTGACCATGACCTCTTCCCTCGTCTTAGCCCATTTTACCGTATTCTTGTGGTTCGAGAAGATTGGTGGTGTCATACGCCCTCTCGCATCTTGGGAATACTTGCTTCTTTTCCTCGATAGGCTATGGTGTGAGGCTAGTCTACTAAAAGCGTCCTTTCAGCATTCATTTTTACGGGGACATGTTTGTGGGAGACATTGTCTATGGATTGTAATACTAGCATATCCGTGATAGAGGATGAATTCGGGTTTTCTAACCTCATATTCACCACGTTAGTCGATTTGATGATCAATTGTAAGTCTCAGTATACTTGAGGAGGTTGAGGTATGTTCAGCTTCGGTACCTACCTCTAACCCGAAGATAGGTGCTTGATATTACGCACATTGTTTGAGCACCTTTGACTCAATGTGAATGCGTATGGCGGCATATCTTGTTATAGTGATAGAAGACAACTTTCGGCCCTAGCCTCCTTGGTGTCTTTGCGCCGAAGTACATTTTCCATGGGGGTCTTATTTCTATATTCATGACATCTTCATCGGGGAGGTCATCACACAACTCCATCTTGGCGGCAAGGGTGAGTACACTTAAAAATTCAGCTAGTACTGTCCCTTCCCACGACCTTTTGTGGTATAAATAATTTCCAGCTATAGTTGCAAGTACCGTACTTGTCGATCTGACAACAAGGCTTGGGCATCACACACATACTTGATTTGGATTTGCTTTTAATATCAAGTGGACCGTGTGTGGCAGAGTAGTGCTTTGGCTTTTGGATAGCGAATGTCAAGGCTAGCACAAATTCTCGGAATGGTGAGTAATTTAACTCATCTGGAGTCATTCAGCAACTAAGGTAATAGAGGCGTTCTCTTTGCCTTCTTTGATATAACTTGTGCGTGTGCTCTATGGATTTGCTCTTGTTGCCCGTAGAGTATATAGGGCTTCCACTTGTCTAGAGTGCGATCGATATCGGAGGGCTCATCAATATTCTTTGACTTTAGGTCTTCAGCATTCTTCGTCCCTTCAAAAGAAATTTACCATAGCCGTTAACTTCTTTGAAAGGTTGACCTTTCTAGCGATTCGAATGAAGCGGCGCTTGGTATATGAACTTCCACTTGGAGGCACTTAAAGCTCTAAATGTATATTATGCGGCTTTGGCAATCTTTGTGATATCAATCTTTACTGCTTTCGATCTCAATCCCATTTCTTGGACCAAGAAGCCTGGGAACTTTTGAGGGGGACACGAAGACACACTTGAGTGGGTTCATTTTTATTTGATATTGTCTGATCAGCCAGAAGAACATTCTCAAGTCTTGGGGATGATCTTGCTCTTTTTAAGTGATTTAACCACCAGGTCATCTCGTGAGACTCTACATTTTGTGCAACGTATCATCGAACACCTTTGCATGGATCTTTGGTAGGTGGCTCCTGCGTTCTTTAATCAAGGCATGACTTTATAGCAAGGACACCCCTTTTGTGTCGAAGCTATGAGCTCTTCAATACGAAGCCATTGATCTAGTTATACCGGATACATCCATGAATGTTAGAGCCTCGGGACTGTAGTATGGCATCTATATCGTAGACTTCGGGTATGGGAAGTAGAACTAAATGCTTTTGGGGCATTTATGATTGAAGTCTCTCGAGTCACATACTTTGATTTGTCCATGCTTAACTACATTGGCACTATGTTTTTCCAACCATGTGGGATCTTGGACTTCCATTAAGCCTACTTCAATCAGCTTGTTAACTTCCGCCTCTATTCAATGTACAAATTAAGGTGGAACCGTTCAATGCTGTTTAGCCCAGGTTTATGTTTCTTCTACTACGGGTGATGTATTGCCACCTTTGCGTCTACTCCTGGCATCTCTCTATATGTCCAGGAAAATACATCCATGAACTCTTTGTGAAATGACGCCACATTTTCCATCTCTCTTACGATGTGAAGGGCACTCATATAGGTTGGTGGAGTAGCCGTCATTGTTATAGAGGTTGACTTCTTTCAACTTCGTCTCTTGTGTCATGCTTCCTCTGACCACAGTGCGTTTATAGCATCCTCGGTAAGTTCCTTCCCCATTTTTATATGGAGGAAGAAGGGTGTTACGTGTTTCTTCTTCGATGGGTGGTGAAACCCCCTTTTCCAATACGATTTATGTACAGAAACTACGGGTTGTTTCTGGCCGAGTTACTTAGGGCACTTGTTAAGTCCATGAATACAATATCTCTTTTGGTTGGGTACTGCCATTTCCCTCATGGGCGGGAATGAGTCACCGGAAGCTCTTGTTCCGTTTTGGGTTTATTTTGCTCGTGCTTATCTATGGTTTTTATTGACGGCAAAGCGCGGTGGTTTTAAACATCCAAACCCCTATGGTTCGGTTCTTGATAGACCATCCATACACGCCTTTATCTTTTGGGTGTCATTTAACCCGTATGCTTTATTGCTTGTGACCTCGATGAGTGGTGTCCATGGCTTTTGTCCTTAAGAGGATCATAGCCGGCTAACTAAGGAGGTCCTGAAGCTTTTTGGACTCATAGTTCCATGCTCTATTTTGGGTCCTTTACTTGAGTGTCAAAATCTTTAGGGGTGGCGTCGCTTCTCGGGTTAGTGAAGTGAGAGTCAAGCCATTGAATCTTGGAACTAGCTCTTCCTTTTCTTCTTGTAAATTGAGGTAGCTATTTGAGGTGCTTGAAGTGCAGGCGCCTTTGTCCCTCTTTCTTGTAGTACTCGACATCAGTGAAATCAGTTCTTCAACAACGAGATGAATTTTTCATCCGCCTTGAAGGTTTAATCCGTCCATGCTTTGCTTAATTACTTTAAACTTAGCGGTAAAGTGTTGAGGGCAACATTGTTGTTGTGAATCTAAGGTCTTTCTGAGTGGGATATTATATGTGACCTTAGCATACATCACATGGAACGGGGAAGTGGTTTTAATTCCCCCTAACACTAAGTGCGGACTTACTTTTAGAAGCGTTAAGCTCCATGTAGTTAAAACCTTGAATTATAATGCGGGATTATTTGTAAGTCTTCGGTGGAGACACTATTAGTTTCCAATATGCAGGTGGTAGGATGTTTCTGGTGATCCCTCCATCTACCAACAATACCTTATCCGACTTTAGTTTACATAGCCTAACACATAGATTGGCTTATTATAGTACCATCTTCTTGTGGCGAGGTGTCCGTGATGAATGTGATGGCGCAATGCAGAGACGCTACTTGAAGAAGGGTGGCGTCACCTTTAATGCCTCTGTTTTGTGATTGAATCTTCATAAACTTCAACACATACATGACATGCTTCCGTAGTCTCATCATACGTAATGGAGTCCATTGCTTTCAAGGATGAGTTCTTTCTCCCAAAATTTGTCAGGCACTTCTTTCGATGAGGCGGGCGATGGTGAGGGTTATGTGGTTGGAAGAACTTTGTCTTCTTCGGGGAGTGATTGCCCCCTTTCATGAGAAATCCATTACTCGCTCTTTGAATATGAAGCACTTTTCGATTGGGGAACTTTAGCAAAATTGTGGCTTCGTGCTTGGTTTGCCTCCTGGTCTCTTTGATCACAGGGAGTTCTGAGCTTGCTTTTAATAGCTCATCAATCATTGAGGGAACTTCATACTCAAAGAAGGGATAGTCCTTCTCTTGCATCTCCTTAAGTGTCAGGCGTTCCTTCTTTCTTTTCGAGCTTGGAAGCTTCCTTTGGCTTCCTTGGCTCGTGTTGGGCTCCGGCCAGAGGTTGTGAAGTAAGTGCGATACCACTGTCGCATCGATCGCTGGCGCTCATGCTCATGGGCTCTCGTTGCCAGTTGTTCAAAGGTTTTGGGAAAGTATTCTACGCATAATGTGCTGCGGAGTCCCAATTTATAACTTGGATACACATGCTGATAGTTGATGACTCGAGCCTATCTTTTGCACTTTAAGTTGAGACTTACTCCATATTTATAGTATGTATTTGCCTCTTCTTTTTTTTTTGTAGCAGTTAGCTCAAATCATCTGCTTGTCCTCTTTTAATGCTTGAAGAAGCGATTAAAACTCACTTTACAATTGAGCCCAAGCCCATACATAGAGGGAGGCTCCAAAAGTCGATGCTCTGATCGAATGCATTCCGCTTTAAAGAAATTGAGCAGCGGTTGACCATTCATCCCATGATCCCAGCGTTGTTGCATGTCTCGAAAGTGAAGCGACATGTTGTTGGGAGTTCCAGTTCCATGGTGTTGGAACTTGGGTGGGTGATAATAACTGGCATTTTAATTTGGTCTATCTGCGGGAGGTGTAGGGCTTTATGTAGGTATATGAAAGTGCCTCTAATCTTAAAGCTGACCTTTGTTGCCCAGTATGTACTCCTTGGTGTCTTTAGCTGGAATCATTCCATCTTTGGGCGATCGGAGTTTCTCTTTGTGTTCTCGTTAGTCCATGTGGCGAACACGGTGCCTTGTGTGGAGATAGATGGGGATGTCCATCTCCCATTTAAAGGCTAAAGCCTCTGTTCATTTTTAGACCGGTTTAAATTGCTTTTGCTCATCTCTCTTGATGAAACATCCTTCCTAATATCACGAGGCGATATAGTCGTCTTGATATTGCATCTTTTGCAACATGTTTTCTACCATCCCTGTTAGGGTAGCCATATGCTCTTTTAGGGAGGTAATACCACTCATCATTGCTAGTTCTAGGAAGTCTGTGGAGCCGGTGTATGAGCAGGACTCGATTGCGGATCCACAAGGAGGTAATGCGGTGTAGAACCCGGTTAGCAGGTTCTCAATGAAACATCCGTCGAAGTCCTCGGATATGTGTTGAGAAGGTTCCTCAGCTGGCATTAGGCACCTGGCTGCTTCTCTTGTTATGACTTGTACTTCTTCACAGAGCTCTGGCAATATATTTAGCCAACAAGACATTACTTGAAGTCGATAAAGAGACATCCACCTTTAGTCCGTGTGTTTGTCAGCTGTCTTTTTATGACCCACTTACTCCTTAGTAGTATCCTTTGATACATAGAGAACAGTTGAGATAGTCCTCTTGCAAACATCTAAGTTGTCACCAGTGACGAAGGGTAGTTAATAGTCCCCCACAGTCTGTGCATGATTTATGTCTGAAAAATTTTTATTATTTATTATTATAGGGGTACAAAATAAAATCCTTTAGCAGAAAATTCCTCGATGTCTGAGTTTATCGATTGAAGGATACGACCTTCAAACTATGGATCCCTAAGCATTTGCTGACGATTTGTGAGATGTCTAGCTTGGTTGACTTGATTTGTCTTGATAGGAGCTTAGTATGAGCTCTGCCCTATTTGAGCTTGACTTGAGCTTGATTTGAGCTCCACTTGAGCTTGATTTGGCTTGATTTGAGTTGGATTTGGATAGAAGCTCTATGAGTTGGATATGTGTCCTACTCTTGATGGACTTGAGACTGGTCTGGACTTGGATATGGTCCGAGTCGGAAAGCCTTAGCAGCGTATTCCCGTGTTGGTTGTATGGACTTGATCTTAGGTCTTGGACTTGATCTCCGGTCTATGTTAGACTGGATGGACTTACTACAAATGTACTGCAGTGTGAGGCTTCACCTTTGTGGTGCGACTTAAGGGATATACCCAAGTGGGACTTAGTAGCTTAATATCTGCTTATCTTTAGTGGGACTTTGTACCTTGATATCTTTGCATATCTTTCGAAGGTGGTCTTTGTAGGCAATATGCTACTATCTTTGGTGGGACTTTGTACATGATATGGTGCACTAAGTCTTTGATGGGATTTAATTTGGGATAGAACTTCGGAGTTTGTAAAATTTGTGTATGGGTGATAGCAAGCAAGTTGTTAGTATGGCTTAACAGCAGCCTCTGATGGCCTTGTATGTTGTTGTAGAATGGGGATTAAGTGAGATTGGCCTCGGCTTGGATTTGATTAAGCTATTAAGCAGTAGTAATGCGCTTAAGCCCAGTTGTTGACTTGAATTTGATTTAATCCACGAATATTAAAGGCGTTCTTGAAAAAATGCATTTGATTCTCATGATTTTACTTCTAACTTTAAAAATTCTGCGTTTATTGTACTAATTCGACCTTAGGGCGCCAATTTTAGTTGTCAGGGTATTTTGACCACAAAGTGGTTTTCTGTTAGTGATTTTTAAAATATTTAACTTAGGAGATTTCGGAGGTGAGTCCCTCGTATTTTCTCATGTTTTAAGGTATCAATTGTTGCATTATTTTCGAAATTTAGGGGGATTTATGGAGGCCTCCGGCCTTGAATCTTTAGCAATTAGTTGTGGTTTAATTTGAGTGGATCGAATCTTAACAATTAGATTTTGAGGGAAGATCGGAACCGTGGATATTAAGAAGTGCTGCCTCAAATGGCAAAGAAACCATATTTTGAGTAAGCAGAGGTTCAGATTCAAACATATATTTTATGTTGACCCTAGACCTTTTGGGCGTTATTTTGAACCCATGCTTTTTGGAATTTATTTGAACCCAAAACTTTCAAAACCTCATTGGGGCCCTAAGGGCGATTTTAATGTAATCAAATTAAGATTTTGTATGAACTAATTTAATCTATATTTAGTTCGAATATTTTCTCGGAAACCCTTGTTCGTAAATTAGGTTTTACATTAAATTTTAGGGTTCGATCAAGAACCCTAGCCACGTGGCATTTCTTTAGTGGCTTAATTTAATTAATTTGATTAAGTCATCTTAATCATTTTAATTATTTTTAAATAAATTTTCATTGTCTACACTCCTTTTTGGTCTGATTTCATATTCTAATTATTCGATTATTGGTAATTTTAATTTCGAAATAACGTTTGAATATTGTTTGATTATTGTCTCCTCATAATTTATGTATTGAATAGAAATATTCGGTAAATACTATTTAAAATAATGTTTCTGTCGATCGGGCCTAAGTGGTCACACATATACAATTCAACCGAACTACTTTTATGATTATAACTTGTCAAGTTTAAAGTGTAACAATGACGAAACAATTGGACAAAATTCCAATTATGGAATCGTACCCCTTTGTATACAGTACTCAGCACAATAGGGTTTAGGGGAAAGGTTGGCTTTTTTACAAGGTTAATAACTAAACCTAGATAAGGCCAAAATAAATAGTTATTTTAATTCTCATCAATCATTATCACACTATCATCTTTTCAGGGAAAAGAAAAAGGCAAAAGCCCTTTCTATCACCGAAAAGCACCGATTCTACAGGAACTCGTTGTTTTCTTTCTTTTCTTACTCCCTCTTATGCTTTAAAACATTCTCGTAAAGCCTACGGAAGAGTTTAGATTACCGTTGTTGTGGACGGGATCTTAGAGACAATATAAAAGTCCTCACACGATCATTTCTTTCTTGACTCTGAAGAAAAGCACATATCAAGAACTCTTAATTATTTTTTTGTGCTCGTCAAGTCGGGTTCCTTCCAATTAAGCATTGATAATTCTGATTATTATGATCATGAAAACTCAACAACGGAATCATTAGCCTACACCGTAATTGTAATTACATAATTTATTGCATGTAAATCGTTTATGTATTTAGAATCTAAATTTTATGTGAATAATTGCCATTTTATACTTATCCATATTTTTATTTGTCATAAAAATTGTTTCAAAATAGTAGTAATTTTATCATAATAAATTGAACTTGAATATTTTCGATGTACTTTTTGAATACTTTTAATCTTTAAATTATGAACCAACCAATGATATAGTTTTACTTAATTGTCATTTTTTATTTCAATGTACTTTTTTACTACTTTATTAATCGACGTGTAAATGACTAAAATAACAACTAAGAAGATGGACGGATTAATCTTTAAATCAAATCTATGATATATGATAATTAAATAATTAAAATTGATTAATTGTTAATTATTTTCAAAAAATATTTATGTAGTCAATTTTTAATTAGATTTTCTGATTTTACGGAATTATTTTCAAATTTCTAAAAATTACTTCTATATTAGAAACTTAATAAACTCGAGTAAAATCAATAAAACTATCTATTTTCTATGCAATGTTTAATTAGAAAACAAAAAACGTGTATAGGCATTATTACCCTGAAGATAGGGTTTGAAACCCTGAGTCCACTGATGGCTTGTCGTCATGATGTCAACAAGCTCAGTTTTACAAATTCAACTCGTTTAACATAGTTAACCCGTTGACAAAGAAGTCAATTTGTTTACTGAATTCACTCGTTAAGCGATTTGACCAAACTCACATATTTTGACGTGACCTTGTTTTGTCTGGACGGATCTGGATCGGCCTGATGGCGTTAGCGTTACGTTATCGACGCGTCGGCCTGCGTTATCGACTTACCATGATAGTAGTTCCGTGTCATCAATTGCCTGACACTTTCTAACCCATTATTGACTTCATGTGAGTGACATCAGTAGAATGTCATCGAATGAAAGTCGATTAGTTGTTGGACCCGATTCGGACTTATCCCCGGGCTTGGAGTTAGGCTTATGTTGTGCCGGATCATCTGGCTCGGTCTAGAGTTTAAGTTCCAAACTTGAGCTCTACTCCAATTGATATTTTGACATCAATTAAAATTATTTTGATTCGATTTTAAGTTGGAAATTATTCGAATGAATTATATTAGCTATTTAATTCGTTCTAATTGGATTAAACGTAGTTAGAATTCGTATTACAGATGCAATCAAAACTAAGACTATACCTTTAATATAATTGTAACATATAGTTGGAATTTTATTTTTGTGAAATGCTTTTAAGATCCTCACATTTTCTTAAAAATCCCGTTGGATCGCCCTGCTTCAACTTAGACCATTTTGGATCACTAATGTTCCTTATAGAGGCTAAACTTGAACATTCCATTGATTTGAGGGAACAAATTGGGCTATTCATTATTTCACGTTTGAGGGGTATTTTGTCTTTCTTAAAGCTGTGTCATTAACATATAAGCTCATTTCCCCTCATTCACTCTTGCAATGGTATACAGTTTCAATAAAGACAAAAATGCACCCGCAAAAACGTGAAAAAATGAAGAAAAACAAAAAACTCGATTTATGGTCTCAGCGTCAATAGGAGCCATTAAGTTTAATCATATGAGAACATCGATGATTGGATAGATGACGATGTGATTGAATGAAATTTTAATAAGCGTAAATAATCTTTTGTGACTGCCCATTTAGTAATTGGAAGTGTAAAATCATTAAGTAGTATTTTTTAAATACTAATGATAACATATTAAATGTTTATATATAATCGATTTTAAGTGATTATTTGAATTTGATTCAATTATGTTTTTAAAATTATGAAATTGAATTATTTATTTCATTTCATGGGTATCACTCTTTTTGGTGAAAGTTGCACTTACCACGTTCGAGGAAAAACACACAAAGCGATGTCGAGTCGAGAAAACCTTTAAAAGCCAGTATGACGTTTATCGCACATATATTGTAATAGCATCACCTACAAAATTGCCGGTCGGAAAACCTTTTAAATTTGTGACATTTTGTACCTCGGTAAGTAATGACATTATATGTTAGCGGTAAAAATATGTGTGGTGGAAATTTGAAGTTACATTTGAAGGAAAACACTATGATATGTGTGACATTCATGTTTAGTGGTAAAAACTATATGTGGTGAGCGTTTGGCGTTCGAACATGGAAAACTCTCTGATGTAACTGTGACGTTACATATTTTTAGAGGTAAAAATAGATGTGGCTAAATTTTGACGTTACATTTCCTAGAAAACACTCTAATGGACCTTTGGCGTTTATGTTTTGATTGTAAAGGTCTGGCAAAATTGTCAAGTTATAGATTTCGAGAGAGAAATTTTTGACTTAAGCACAGGACAGTTTACATATTAAATAAACATGAAATGCGATTTTATTCTATTTAATTGAAAGTATCTAACTATACAGCGTGTTCTTAATTAGTAAATGTTTAACATAAAATAATGGTCCTCATTTTTATGTTATCAATAAATGGAATTTTTGATTGTGGATGGTGGGATAGTGACGTTTCTAGAAAATATTTGTTATTAACATGACATTTTGTAATTAATTTATTGCAAAGTAACAGTCCTTAATAAATACTTTTTGACTAATTAGAATTTTTAATGTGAAATCGTGATGTTTTGTAATTAATTTATTGCAAAAATATGAGGACCATAATAAATAGTATTGATTGGTAGAATTTTGAATGTCGCGGAACCATGACGTTTTCTACTTACTGCAATGAGATGTAGTTTCTAATTCTTATTAAATTTATTGTAGAGTAAAGAATGGTTCTTAATAAATAACATTGGTGGTAGAATTTTGAATGTGAAACGGTGAAAGCGTTATGTAGTTACTTTAGCGTTTGTGTGATGTGTGATTTCTATTTAAACACGATGTGACCATCTTCATTTCATCTTCATTTCACATAAAATGTTCTATCTCATTTGTTTTAAATTAAGGTTCGATCGGATCTTTCGCGAAATGTATACTTGTGAAAGTTTCGCACACTTTACCATAATCGACTTAGCATAGCAGTACGGTAATATGTTATACTTTAATTAACGTTATGTATTTGGTCATGTCAATATATATACTTTCATTTTTAGCCAATTAAGTTATTATCATTGCCTTATTATTGAGGACATACCTAAAGGTTTTGTTAAGTAGATGATCATCGTTATTAGTCGAGAAAAATTAACCTCACGTATCCACGTGAATTGAAAATGGAAAACTTGAGGATAATGAAGAACACTTGTTGTTCTTCACGGATGGGTGGCTTCAGTTTGTACAAGCAAACAATATGGTAGATGGTGAGATGCTACATTTCTCTGTCAAGCCGGAACTCAATAGCCAAGAGATTACCTACATTTCGGTCATCATCTTTGGTTACGATAGATGCAAGAGAACCGAATAATTTTGTTTGGTTTATTGAATAATGTTGGCATTTTTATTATTGAATAATGTTGGCATTTTTAATTTTGTCTTCTTGTGTTGTATTTCATATTGTCTTCTTGTCTTGTATTTCATATTTAAAAAAAATGGAAAATGGCATATTTGTGACGTTTGTTTCTCCATATGCCACCAAATCGTTCTGATGTTTATTTGTCGTATAATTGTTTTTAAAATGGAAAATGGCGTCTGTGACATTCTATTCTCTACGCCACCAAATTGTGGCGTTATGTATCAACGTTAATCATGTAACGGCTATTTTTCTCTCTTCTTAGGCATGGCCTTGGCGTTTAATAAGCGATAAAAAATGGCAAAAGCCTCTCCCCGAGAATCTTCCGTATGATTTCTCTTAAATCCTTATTCAACCATCTAAAAAATATGTTAAGGTCAAAGGATTAATCAAATTGAAAAATTATAGAAAATGAAGTTATTCGTGCAATTGTGGTTTGTTTTGTTATCAAATACTTCTTGGAAAAATGGTAGTCAATGATTCATGAAGTGCCCAAAGTACACTTTAGTTTGTAAAATGTGATGGATTGACTGATAGTTCCTCTGAAAAAAACTATCATTTTGAGACTTCTCAAAAATGTAGCAAAATAAGAGTGAAATTTGTTTTTTGGAAAAAAATTGTTGAATTCTTGTAATTGTTATAGTTTTGGGCTTATAAATTGTTCTAATGATGTAATGTATCTACTCTAAATTAATATATAGATGGTTGCAATAATTTTTTTTAATTTACAAATTTTAATTTAGTAATTCATATTTCTATAATTTATTCATTCATATTGTTTAATTTGTGAAAAGTTGAAATAAGGAAATAAATGATTTTTAAATAATTGCTACGTACCTCCTTGAAAAGGTGATGTTTTATCCGAGAGTGCTCTTGAATACCGATGGTTTAATTTAAATAATGAATTTGTTATTTACCAAAATAACACTAATTAAGTAATTATATAAGAAATACTTTTAAACGAAATAATAAATTTAAAACAATGAATTTGTTGATTCATTAATAGTTAAATCAAATAATTTAGTTGAATTCGTCGGTTCGGTGACGTTTACAAAATTGACTTTATTAATTGGCTTTGAATCCATGATGTTTATAAAATATCATTAATTCATAAATTATATAAGAAATATTCCTATTTTATTAATTGGCTTCAAACTGGGTGACATGTTATTTGACGTTGAATATGTGACGCTTTATGAAAGTTAAACTGTAAATCGAATCTTAACAGAAGAAGCAAAGAATATTTTCATTTTCCTTTTTTCTTCTCTCTTGTTTTTTTTCCAAACACATATCCTTGTTATTCCATTTCTCTTTTTTCTTTTCAATATAATTCGAAGTTCAAATAATGTAAGGATTTAAGCACCTTTGACACAATTTCCATCGCTTCCACCAATTTGCTTGAAGAGTTATTAAGGTGCCCATTTTATTATTACTTCCATATGTAATCAATACTTATTACGTATGCCCGCCTAATTATGTGACGGTTCTAATAATGAAAACACATTAAAGGCATAATAAGATTCTTATTCGCGTACCCAAAGCATTCTAGAGCGATCGGAGCTTCTATGGAATTAGATGCCCATGTAGTTTTAAAAAATGTCTATGTTTTGGATTGAAGGAAGTTGGAGATGCATATATATGTGAAAATGAATTTTGTAAGATATGAACAACGGGTCTACTACGCGAGGATTATGTGTGAGTAAGACAACAATTCATTATATAAGGGTTCGAGTAATGCAACCGAGACAACAAATACTAATGAATTTGCGAATATGGTTGAGGATGTATTTGGGATTCACGATGATAATGATGACGATAATGATATTGATGAAGATCCAAATGTTACAGCTGAAGAATATTACCGTATTTTGGGTGAGGCCAACACCCCTTTGTGGGATGGATGCACTACTTACACTAAGTTGAAATTGGCATCAGAGTTGGTCAATCTAAAATCAGAGTCGGGGATTTCACAACGTCATTTCAAGAGAATGTTAGAAATCATGAAAGGTTTAACTCTCAACTGAAAGTACTATCTTTATGATTTTTATGAAGCGAAGAAAATGTTAGCACCTCTTTATCTACCTAAGCATAAGATTCACGCTTGCGTGAACAATTGCATGTTGTACTATAAAGAAACTGAAGAGATGGACAATGGTATCTATTGCTTGTATCTTGAGAAATCCTCTAATTTATTCTCGGGATGTGCTGCTGTTCCCCTGTGAAGGTGTTTTTTATTTACCTTTGAAAAATCGTTAAGACGCTCTATATCTCGCTCTCAGAAATCAAGTAATGATATGACTTGCACCGAGGACCATAACACACTCTCGGATGGATGGGCTCATCCAAGGGATGGTGAAGTTGAAGGATTTCGACGCCACTTTTCCTCGATTTTGGCAAAATGAAGAATGCAATGCGAAAGCCGGGTCTGCAATCGACGGATTCAACTTTTGCTAGTTCGGCGAGTTATTTTCTTGCCGGTGATGATATGTGTGTACAATTTGCCCCCAGGACTTTGTATGAAAGAACCGTTTGTGTTCATGCCTATTTTTATAATTGCCCAAGAGTCCCGTGATTTAGATGCTTTCAACGCCAAGGGACGAGTCAACGAAGGCGGTACGCCGGGTGTTAATGTTTGAGATTCACTTAGACAAAATCAAATTTCCAACTTCGGTGCATTAATGTGATACGGTATGGAGAAACCGTGAGTACACATGGTCTTAATTATCTTGTCCATATTGTATGGAGAAAACAAGTTCTTTTTGGCTAAAGGAGGGAAAAATCAGAAATGGGGTTTGATCACATCGCCCATTCCTACCGACAACCATGAATATAAAAATAAACCTAGAGCATTCAAGAAAGGTAGAACTTTCCCTCCAAAGATGCAACAGAGATCCGAATCGGAGAGGAGTCATTTGGTAGCGTGTCCTGCTTAGATTCAAATAGGTTCGGGAGTTCTAAGCAAAATAACACAAGACACACGGCATAAGGCCAAACTCACAATTGGACAAAGAAAAGCATATTTTGGGAACTTCCATATTGGCCTAAGCTAAAAATCAGCACAAGATCGACTTCATGCATAATGAGAAAAATAATGGTGAGAATTACTTCTTCACAACGATGGATGTAAAGGAAAGACGAAGGACACTGAATCATCGAGGAAGGATCTTGAGGCTCATACGTATAGAACTTCTTTGTTCATGACCACAAAGAATGGGAAGTCTGCCAAACCGAAGCAAGCACCCCTCACACTCAAAGCAACAACAAGTTTTTCGTATTTCTAGTTAAGCAAATTAAAGATGCCTGATGGATTTGTTTCATCTTTGCAAGGAGTTAAAGAGCGCCAAGTTCACAGAGCTTAAGAGTTTACATGCATAATTGTTCAAAAATTGACTCGTAACGATTCTGGCCCCAGTCGGCCGCCCGAGGTGAGAGTCATTATAACCGAACACCGTAATCACTAACCGATGGACCACTACTTTTAAAACTACTGCTTTTCTTCAAAAATATGATTACATATAATATTACCAAAATAATCACAGCTTAAAAATTTAAATCCATCAGTGATATCTAACCAACCAACCCATATATATATAACATATTCCAAATAAACAAGAATGCCGATACAAAAGAGAGTAAGCACTGCACTGTAATACAAATGACAAATGTACCCATGTAAGGCTAAAGTTTCAAAAGGCAAATACAACTAAAACAAATGGACAACACATCAAAATCGACTGTGAGGATCTTCTCACCCGATGCTCACCTAGCCACTGAACAAAAATCCTCAAACAGCCTCTTGGCTCAATCACCAACCTCGGCACAAATGAAATGCCACCCAACACCTAAAAGGGGTGTAAGCTACCTAAGCTTAGTGAAACTTAACACATGGGTGAACTTACCATACGGAACGAGACAATCAATATTATAATAGTCAAATATGAATAAAATACATATATCCAGGACTACCTAATAAGGTCATACAACATAATTCCAAAGAAAGTCTCAGACATAACATATGAAGATATAATAGAAGTCTCAAAGAAGCACACACCCCAGAAAGAAATCAATGCACTCAACCACCACTAAAACCTAGTCATCAAACCTCCTATCTCATCCCCACCAAGATACCAACCTCTAATGCGCATATACTCAACTGGGCCTACTTCATGTGAATGGACTAATCAATAATCACCCCGCACTTATACCGGCAAGCAAAGATAAGGCCAAAAACCTTGATACTTATACAATAAAGTAAAGGCACACCGCACTTTATACAATAAAAAGATGGGGCAAGTACACGCACTCATACACTAAGTACAAGGCACCCGCCATACACCAAGCATAAGGCACACGGTTCTTATACACTAAGTATAAGGCACATATCGTCGCATATCCCGCAAGGAAGAAGAGTCACCTAACCCCTAATATAAGTCATTTTAGTTAATCAAGAAGTCCATAATTAACAACCTATACTCCAAATATCAATTAAGTAACTCAAATCCTGAATTACCACTTTTTCAACCTAATTTCCTTTTAATCAATTGTAAATAACCAATTTAATATCACAATAACTATAATAAGGTCCCAACATAACTCCTACACATTTAAAGTCTTAGAAAATATCAACCCAAAAAGTCAACCAAAACCTAAAAGCCAACCCATACCCATAACATCCTCAACGACCTCTAAATCACTAATTAATCACTTATATACGCTACGTAACTCCATAACCAACCAAGATTCACTCATAAAATTGAATTATGGAAAAGTCAACTAAAACTACTATGTCAAAACCCAAGAAATATCTCGAAAGACTTGAAATTTTACCTTAACTCCCAAGAGAATCTAATGGGAGAAAGATATTCTACAACCGATCTCGGAAGTTTGAGCGGCTAAATCGGCGAGAGAAATGGAAATGAATTTTTTTATGAGGGGTGAATATCTCAGCCCTCAGGGAGAGAAGTTAAGAAGAAGAAGTTAAGATGATCTCAAATGATGACGGAAGATAGTGTCGATAGATATTTAAAAAAACTCGAGTCCTGCTCGTTTCAAGTTAATTCTCCTCTTATCGCATTTTAAATTTTACCTAACCCGATTCCAAACATAAAATTTTTCATGGCATAAACTACTAAATTATAAATGTAATTCGGCTCAAAAAATTTACGAAATAATATCATCATCGAAATTATTTATACTATCCCCTCGGTCCCACCGAATTTAAAACTTAATATTTTTTTTTAACGTAGCGGTTATTACATTCCAGCTTGTTTTTCGGCATTTTCTACCAAACCTATTTGGGAGAACTTCACGTAATTTAAGTCACTTCTTCCGTGAGACATCTCGCTTCCACCCTACAAAAGTTGATCACGCCCGGATACTCGGATGACATTTGAGACTTTGTGTAAGTTAGAGAAGATTTATCCAATTCTCGAATGTTTGATGATGGAACATTGATTCCGCCATTTGTCGACATGCCTCAATGGGTGGTACTGCATAAATACGGGTGATGTATCTATTTCGAGTAGTAAGTACACGCATGTTGTTAACTTAATTATTTTATTTTAACCTTATTTGAAATGAATTTCAGATAAGTTATAAAATAACCTTCTTGGGAGAATAAAGCATATGGTTCACAAATGAATATGTTGAAGGATCGGAGCATGAGACGTATTTACTGCAAGAAGTTTCATCCTTTGTTTCAATGTACTTCGATGAAACAGTGCAGACTACAAATTTAAGACAACCTTGTCGATACGATGATGGAGGAGAAGATGTAATAACTGATGAACGATTGTCATTAGAAAGAAACACTGTGTCGTATACGACTCTCGCTGGAAAAGGAGATATTGGATGAATGATAAAGAGTGGGAAACAACACAAATGTATATTTTGTGCATCACGCTGCATACATTTCTAGTGCGAGGTGTATATTATTCATATTAAATGAAGCTGTAAATCAATATTTACTATTGTTATTAAATATGTACTCAACAATTTTGTGCAGGGAGTACCATGATATGATTGAGGATATGTATCCTAATTTGACGCCTACTCAAACAGATCAAATGGTTAATAATAATTTCATAGAGTACTTCAAGAATTATGTAAGTTATTATTATTAATGAATTATTAATAATAATTCCAACTTCCAAAATAAACTAATTGGTCTATTTTATAGGTCGCGCAAAATAAGTACAACATTGACCAACGTCTCATAACCTTGTCTCTCTCGGGTCCAGCAATACGTAACCGAACGAAGTACAATTGAT